>CAUYRT010061983.1:0-16140 GCA_963574885.1 Lepilemur ruficaudatus | reverse complement strand
CAAGGTCAGGAGTTCAAAACTGGCCTGAGCAAGAGCGAGACCCCGTCTCTACTAATAATAGAAAGAAATTAATTGGCCAACTAAATATATACAGAAAAAATTAGCCGGGCATGGTGGCACATGCCTGTAGTCCCAGCTACTCGGGAGGCTGAGGCAGAAGGATCGCTTGAGCCCAGGAGTTTGAGGTTGCTGTGAGCCAGGCTGATGCCACGGCACTCTAGCCTGGGCAACACAGTGAGACTCTGTCTCAAAAAAAAAAAAAACAAAACATGGCTCTTAATGCTGTTCAAATTTAACATGGCTAAGGAAAAAGATAAAACCATATTAGAGTTTTCATTTTAAATTCATGACCTTAAACTCCAAATTCAAGTGAGCATTAATGCTGCCAACCAATTGTGTATTTCCCTGATCATTCTCTCTCCCACTCTTTCAGATAACTTTCTCCTTTATCCTCAAATCTTCAGTACTCCTACCTCATTCTCACTCTCAGTTAATGTTTTCTATTTCACAAAGAAAATTAAAGCCATCAGAAGAGAACTTCCACAGATTGTCTTAACCCAATCTATTGACCTGCCAGCATCTGTGCTCTCTCTGCTATCTCTTTTCTTCTTCATAGAGGAGCTTCCCATACACCTTCCTAAAACTCACGATTCACTTGTACTCTAGATGTTATTTCCTCTCTCTGCTCACAGATGTCATTTGTGCAAGTCTACCTCTCTCATATCCTCATTTTTTTTTTTTTGTTTCTGCTGGAATATCTCCATCAACACATAAATATGCTGTTAACTCTTCCATCTTAAAAATCCTCTCTCAACCCCACTTCCCCCTTCATCCACCACCCCATTTCTCTGCTTCCTTTTGCAGCAAAGTTCCCCAACAAGATTTGCCTGTACTGGCCTTCTCCAATACTCCTTCCAGTCCCTCTGAAATCCGTTCTAACTAGGTCCTCATCTCCCCACCACTACTACTCTGAAACCACATTTTTCAAGGTAACCAATGGTGTCCGCCTTACTAAATCCACTGTCAGCTCTCAGTTTCCATCTTACTTGACCAACCAGCTTCATCTGACACCATTGATTATTTTCGCCTCCTTGATTTGGGCTCAAGAACGCCACTCCTGCTTTTTTCCCTACCTGACTGGTCTGCCCTCAGTCTCTTTGGTAGCTTCTCTTCTTCCTTCCAAATTCCTAATGTTGGAACATTCCACAGCTTGGTATTTGGCTATCATTTCTTCTTTTCGTTGGTCATGTCACCCAGCCTCATAAATTCTGATGCCATTGACATACTTGAACTTAGATCGTCAGCTGAGACCTTCCTCCTAAATTCCAGACTCCTGCATCACTTCCAGCTTCTCGTTTGATCTTTCCACTTGAGTGTCTCAGAGACATTTGGAATTTAAATATGCAAAACTGAATTCCTGATATTCTAAAAAAATCAACACCCTTCTCAGTCTTTCGCGTCTCAGCCGATGACCACTCCCTCCTCCCAGGTTGTTCAGGCCAAACTCACTGGATTCCTCTTTGACTTCTCTCTCACCTAATATTCAAGCCGTCATTAAAATACATCCACAAACCCATCCCTTCTCACTGTCTCCCGTTACCACCCTACATGGATCACCGTTATTTAGGGGAAATTTTACTACAATATTTTCCCCACTAGGTTTTTGGGTTGTTTGGGTTTTTTTGCTTGTTTGTTTGCTTCCACACTTGCCTTTCTGTGGCACCGTAACAGCTAAATTAATGTTTTTCAAATGCGAGTCTGATCATATCCCTCCTTTGCACAACACCCCATAGTGGCCCTCCATTTCCCTTGAAGAATAAAGTCACAAGCCTTAAAATTGTCTAGAAGATTTACATATCTGTCCCCATCATCTCTCTGATTTTGTCTTCTACCATCCTCAACCTACATTCATGTCTTTCCCATCACACTGGCCTCCTTACTGTTCCTCAAATATGCCAGACACATTAGAACCTTGGAACTTTCACACTGGCTGTTCTCTCCTTCCCAAATGCTCTGTCCCAGTTATCCACATGGCTAAATCCTCCAACTTATTCAGTCTTTGCTTAGAAAGCTCTGGGATGGTTCATTTTATGTGTCAGCTTGTCTGGGCCTCAGTGCTTATATATGTGGTCAAACATTAGTCTGGATATTTCTGAAAGACTATTTTTAAATGAGATTGAAATTTAAATTAGTAGACTTTCAGTAAAGCAGATTTCCTTCTGTAATGTGTGGACCTCATCCAATCAGTTAAAGGCTTGAATACAGTAAAAGACTGCCCTCTCCCTAGTAAGAAGGAATTCTGTCTGCAGTGCTCGCTTGTCCTGGGTTTTCAGCCCACTGGCCCACCCTGTGGATATTGGACTTGCCAGCCTCTGTAATCGCTTGAGTCAATTCCTTAAAATAAATCTCTTTATGCATATCCTGTTCATTCTATCTCTCTGAAAAACCTTCACTAATACAATTTCCTTCTCAGATCTTCCTACTCTGACAACTCTTTAAAATTATATCTCTCCCCTCAAAGCATTCTCTAGTCCCCATCCTGCTATACAGCACCATAGCAATTCCTATTTTGCTAAATAATTTATTATGTTTATTTACTATTAATATATCCCCCCACTTGAAAATAAGTTCAATAAGGGCAGGAATTTTTGTCTATTTTATTCACTGTGCATCTCTACCATCTGCAAATAGGCCTGCCACCCAATGGGCTCAATAAATATTTTATTTATTGAGTGACTGAATGAAAATAAAAATGTGTAAGAATCTTAAAAATTTAATATTGCACTCAAAAAAGTCAAAAGAGTACCTAACATATGATTTAATTTATCTAAAGATTAGAAACATACCAAATTTAAAATATTTATAGAAACATTTGTGATAAAACTTTTTGAAAGGAATGCTTTTTATCTGGAAGTGAGCAAGAAGAACACATTTGGGGTCCTCAAGTTAGTTTCCTAAGCCTGATTGTGAGAACACTGGTGGTGGTTATTCATTAAACCATGCACAAACATTATATATACCTTTTGGTGTATATATAAGATCTATCATAACAAAAAATTAAGAACAAAAAAAATTACATTTCTTGTAAACTTGAATTTCTGAGGTGAATTTATACCCCTGGACTGCTTTTTGATATAAACAAATACTGCTTTTGTAACTTCATTTGATCCTCGAAACCTCCTATTCCCTCTTTATAGGTGAGGAAAGTAGAACTCAGAAGTGAAATGACATATCCAAGCCATAAAGCTAATCACTGGAAGAGTCAGCAATAGAACTTGTGTCTCCTGATTCAGAGATCTGGACTGAAAAGCACAGTGATATTAGCACTGGGTTCACAGAGGGTGTAAAATTTATTTAGTAACTTTGACACTGTTCAAAGCTACTTGATATTAATTTATGTCATTAATCAATCCTGTTGATTCTTACTCTCCTGAATAAAATATTGGCCTTCACCTTATGTTGACCTCAAGTTAAATTCAAGCTTTCAGCCTTGGTATTTAAGAGCCTTCATGATCTGGCTAGAACCTTCCTCATGTCATTGTCTACATTTTACTCCAGTTTGGCTGGAGTATTTCCCAAGTATGAAATGTCCTTTCATATCACATTTTCCTTGTTGTGACTATACCCTTATCCCAAGAAACCATCCTACCTTTTTCTCTGCTTATTGGACAATTGCCTCTCCCTCAAAGCTGGCTTAGATATTTCCCACCTCAACACAAGCATCTCCAAAATCTCTGCTTAGAAGTAATTGCTACCTTCTTGGTGCAACCATTATATGGTGTTGAGACTTTTATTAGAACAACTGTTTTACTCTATCTTTTACTGTACCTGATGCTCTATACTAGATTAGAAGTTACTCAAGAAAATGGAGTCTATTCTATGTGCATTTTTATTTGCCACCAAACATCACCTAATGACTTAGTATATTCTTTCAATAACTGCTGAAATGAATCTAATAATGCACTCAAATAAGTATGAGACTGATGTACTACCTACTGCATTAATGAGGCACCTGCACTCAAATAAATAGAAAATAAATACTTAATGAGCTCCATAGACATGAAATTTTCCCAATCAATTCCTCCTAAATTCCTCAGGTTAAATGTAAAAGATAATTTATTATCTATTTTTTCCTATTTAAAATTATAATCATGTAAATGGCACAGCATTCAATCCTATCATAATCATTATTATTACTATTATTGATGATGATGGTGGTTAAGGGTTTATTTTTGAGTCTACAAAAATCCAAACAAGAGTGTTTGCTAATGGTAGGAGAAATCGACATCTCATCTAATTGTTGCTGTAGATTAGGCACCGATGAGAGTGTCAGATCTGGCCAGTAGTACTCTTAATTTAATTCTTCATTTGTTATACAGTATTCCAGGTGTACTGCTGTTTCTGAGGCAGCAAAGAAGTTGTGAATCAAATCTGGTAATCTCATTCTTTGCATGTACAGGCACGTTTTCAGTAGCAGAGCAAGAGTCAGTGTAAATGAATCTATTGATCCTTTTTAAAATTCGGCTACAAACCAATTTGGAATCAGATTTATTAGACGTCAAGTGCAGCAGTTGTAGCAAGATCAGTGACATAAATTAAGGGCACTGTTGAGTATTAGGAAGAAAATGAGAGGGCATTTTTTTTCCTGTTAAAGAGTAAGAAACGCTAGTTGAATACCAATAATTTGGTTGTATAAGTCACATTAATATTTAAGTCTCTTAATGGTCTCTAAATTTTGCCTATTTGGCACTGACATTATCTGACAGTTTACATTATAAAGCACTCCCAAGGAAGCCTTCTTTAAAAAGTTTTATTTGGAGATGGCATTCACACTCTCTTCCATGATATATCAAAGATTTTTCACTGCCTTTCTAAATAAAATCTTATGTTAAACATTTCCTCTGGGAGAACATATGAACTAGAAGTAAACCAAATCCAACTAAATTAATATTTATGAAAACACCTCATTAGAAAAAATAGGTAGTTTATTTATATGGCCAAATTAAAAACAAATGCACGTAGCTTTCCTTCTCTATATACACCAACCCTGTAGTCAGCTGTGCATACAGAATGAGAGAGTCTTCAGTCACTTGCATCTTAACCATTTCAACATCTAAAATATTTTTTCTTTAAATTTAATAGACAAATGTCAGAATAAGGACTCAGTGATTCATTCCCTATTTTAGCTTTCTCTGGTATATTGTGACCTACTATCACACATTTCAAAAGACCACCATAAGAACTGCATTCAAGTTTTATTTGAATATTCCTACTTTTATTTGCCAGCCAATCTGTATTTTTAAAATATATTACTCTTTCCCCTAGATATATTACATTAAAGATTTTCAACCTAATATTGACAATAAAACTCCCTTAATTCTATGTGTCCTCCAATTTTCTATTTTTTCCCTCATCAGCCAAACCTTGAAAAAGAGTACTCCCTGCTTGCTGCCTTGTCTACTTCCTCACTTCCCTTTTATTCCTTCCTTCATTCTCCCTTAAATTTGCTGTGACAGTAGTCACCCTTCATTTACACTATTCCAAAGGACACTAGGCAGTTCTGATCTACTGCATCTCTCAGCCACGTTAAAATGACGTCACACACGGTGGACCCTTCCCTCCTTTCTCCTTGTCCCCCCTCCCTTGGCTTCCACTGCCCACTCTTGTGCTCTTTCTCATTCCAGGCCAATTCTTCTTCCTTCCTTTCACAAACTGTCCCTCAGATGTCCCCTGATGGGATGCAAGGAAACTAGTTTATGACCCTGCTGGGACTATCCTTAAAAGAATGGAGGATGTCTGTCCTCACTCTATCCCACTAGATGGAGTGCAGGTATGGTGACTTTTGAAGGTCAAGGATCCACCTTGGTCCCTGATGTCAAGGATAGAGAATTAACAAGATAAAAGGCTTCATTGATAACAATGTAGCTGCTCTACTAGCCCTGCATAAATCATGTATTTTATGTTATATTTTGACATTTTGGGGGCCTTGCTGGCCAGGGAGAGACTGCCCCTCCCAGATCTAGCTAATTTCCAGAAATATGAAAAAAAACTTGCATGCTAGCATGTCTTTCACAGGCAAACCAACCCATCCTGAGTCCATACCCCCAACCACCTCCTTAACCTAACGCACACACCAAGCCAGTATCTTCCCTGTCATCAGTCAGCCCAGGGTCAGATACCAGCACGTATGCCCAAGACCCACTGAAATAATGCCAGCTAGTTACTTCACTAACGGAAGTAACTCAGGGATGGAAAACCAAATACCTACCATACATTCTTTCTTACAAGAGGGAGCTAAGCTACAGGTACACAGAGGCATACAGAGGGGTACAAGGGACATTGGAGATTCAGATTGGGGAGAGGGTGGGAGGGAGTGAGGGAAGAAAACTACTTCCCCTCACTGACCGACTCTGGCGCTTTCCTGCGTGGCCCCGCAGGAACAGTAACAGAGGAACTACAGCAATAAACTTTTCTTTCAGTGACACTGCCCTCTCCACATAGTCTTTAAAACCTGGACACAAATCAGTCCTGGACTCTTATCTCTGGACCTTATTGATATGAGAAAGACATAAACTGCCGTCTTGTTTAAATTACTGTTATTTTCAGTTTCTTGTCATTTACAGTCAAATATTCAAATACAGACATACAGCCTGGGTATATTGCACAAACCCTTCAAATACAGCATGTTCAAATTGTGCTCAATACTCTGTCCCCTTCAAACCTTTCCTTACTCTCATTGTTTCTTTTTTAGATAATGTTACCATGATCCGCAAATAGGAATCCAAACCACACACCCAAGAATCAGCCTAGAACCCTTTTCTACCTTAGCGTCCCATATCTAACGAACATCTAGGGCTTTTTCATTTTACCCCATTCCCTACATATTTCTCAAATATATCTTCTCTTTTATTAACTGCCTTGCACTTCTTTCCTGTACTAATAAATAACACTTAGCATAAAACAAATTTTCTGTTATGTCCTAAGAGCTGCCAGCATGAACTTACTCTTCCACCTTTACAACCACACCTTTCCCTACTATCTTCTACCCTCCTTACCTTCGAGGCTCTATGCCATCCTTTCTGTTTCTTGAAGATGTCATCAATCTTATTTCCATTTGAGAGCCTTCACACCAGCTGTGCGCTCTGCTTGGGAGACTAATCCTTTCCCCAGGCCCTTCACATGGCTGGTTCCTCCTCTGGATAAATGTCAGGTCCTCAAAGAGGCTTTCCCTGCCCCCTGTTTAAACCACCCCCCAACACACACAGACGTACACAGCTACTCTCTGTCATGTTACTGTGCTTATTTTCTTTAGAGCAGTTACCACATTTCGCATTATCTTCCTTGTATATTGTTTATTTGTTTCTTATCCATCTCTCTTATGAGATGACAAGCAGAGAAAGATAGATGTAATCTGTCTCCTTTACATCTACTTTTTTTGCCAAGTGGGAAGTGGGAAGGGAGAAGTGCTCAAATGTTTGTTCAATAAATGAATGACTATGCTCTCTACTTGTAATCTGGTTTCCCGTGTTTTGGCCTGTCCCCCTCACTGGTGCCAGAATAATCTAGATAGAACGTAACTATGAAACAATACTAATAAAAACTTTTCAAGGCTCCACCAGGTGTTCCCAAATTTTATCGAATTATACAAATAGAGAAACATCCTGGCTGAGCTTCCCATCTATCTCACAGCTAAAAGCTCCCCCGATTCATTACCTACGATCACAGCTCTCAGTGGTTCAAAGCACCCTGTTCGTCACCCCAGCCTTGCTGCTCTCTGTGGTTTTTATGTTAACCTGTCCTCTGACAGTTAAGTACCGCCACCTGGCTTCTGCAAGTTTTCAAGCTGGGAGAATCGAATGGTGAGTTATTGTTTAATGGGTACAAGTTTCAGTGTGAGATGATGAAAAGAGTTCTGGAGATGAACAGTGGTGAGGGCTGCACAACAATGTGACTGTACTCAATGCCACAGAACTACATACTTACACTTGAAAATAGTGAGAATGATACATTTTGCATCATGTGTATTTTCCCACAATAAAAAAGATGCAATCCAAAACTATTCTCCTTATAATTATCATTGCCTCCCATTCCAGTAACGCACAACAGCCACATGATATCCAACATGATTTTCTATGCCTCATGGTGGCTTGTTATACAGCTGCTTTAAAGTCATTGTCCGATAGTTGCCACTTGGGATCAGTTTGATGGTTGGTGTGTGTGTGTGTGGGTGTGGGTGTGTGTCCCCTGCTTTCTCTTGGGAATTGGTCACTTTTTTTCCTGATTCTTTGAATTCTGAGTAATTTTGGATTATATTTTAAACATTGTGTTAGGCTGCATAGGCTCTGAGTCCTGTTATAAATTTCTGAATGTTAATATTTCTATTTTTGAAGTTATTTAACCTGGGTAGGTTCAAACCTTATATTCTGTATCCTTTTGTAGGGTAGTTTTAATTTTCATTAGTTTCCTCAACCTCTGCAATATTGGTTTGGGTCCTTCCCATGCACGTATGTGCTATTCAGGAGAATCATGAGATGGTTCAAATTTCGGGTAAGTTCCCCAAGCCTTGGTTATGCATCTTGGTTGTATCCCATGCATGCGTAACTCAGGGCTTCATTTGAGACTAGTTGAGGTTAATACACAAAATTAAGAGAACCCTTTCCTGGCTCTCTTCTATCTAGTATTTTCCCCCAATCTATCTAGCCCAAATCTATCTATCTACAATCTAACTATCCCTTCTCTGGTTTCTCTGGTCAGAAAGATCAAACTGATACCAGTTTTAGCTGTACATGCCAACATGCAACTCCATAGCTGGGGCCTGTCCTTGGGGTAAAACTGTCAGAGGAAAAAAAAATAAACAGCAAGCTCCCTCTTCAAGTATTTGACTTCTCCCTGTCACGATTCCCCTTCACAACCCTGCACTTTAGTGTACTTTTCACAGATCACATGTTGTTGTTTGTTTATTTTGTTTTGAGTTTCAACTTGTCACCAGAGGTAGGACAGCTGCAGTGGGCTTCCACCACCATAGCAGAATCAGAATGCTCCTCCCTCTTTTCAGCGTGTTTGCTGATGTATCAGCAAGGCCCAGCCAGGAAACGAAAGAACCATTTTCGTGTTTTCAAACACAACGACTATAATTGTAAGCAATTTGGTTTCACAGGTGATGGAAGGGCCGAGAAACTAAAAAGAAGACAGCAAAACAGGAGAGATTGACAACAGCTGGAAGGTGCTACCAACCCTAGTGTTACAAGAACAACGAAAGAAGATATTGTTATCAGAAACCAGATGCCAGGCTCTTTGGTAGGAGCTAGATCATCAGAAGAGGCATGGCTGGGACCTGGTGGGTGGAGTTCTATTAGACTTGGAGCTACACAGGAGATCATTCACAGCCAGAGATACTACAAGAGGCAGATTGATTTGGGGTAGAATATCCTGGCTTCTCTCATCATTCCTGCCTTCTAGTCTTCCACCAGTATCTTCCGTTGACTAAACCTACTCGGAAGCCATTGTGCAAGAGAGCTGAGGAAATAGGGTTTCCTAATATAACAAGCACAGCAGGGAGTGGTAGGTACTATCATTTGAATGTGGCTCATCCAAAATTCAGGTGTTGCCAATATGATGGTATTAAGAGGTAGAACCTTTCAGAAGTGATTAGGCCATGAGAGCTCCTCCCTCATGAATGGGATTAAGGCTTCACTCAGTGTTCTTTCTACCCTTTTGGCCCTCTGCCTCCTGCCACATGGTCCACCTTTGGCAGACACAGCAACAGGGCACCACCTTGGAAGCAGAGAGCAGCCCTCATCAGACAAGCAACCTGCTGGTGCCTTGATCTTGGACTTCTTGGCCTCCATAACTATAAAATTTCTGTTCTTTATGGATTATCTAGTCTGTGGTATTATAGGAGCACAAAGTAAGACAGGAAGAAAATGGATTTGAGTCAAGCATTTGACTGGCACAATGGAGAATCTCAAACTCCAGTCATCTATCATTTTGCTGATAAATAGTGACACTTAACTTTATAAGGTGCATTAAAAAATCTAAACTTGAATAAAACAAATAAACAAATAGCATCAATTTTCTAGAAGTTGATATCTGTCAGAAATTTAATGGTAGTGTTTGAAATGATTATTTCTCAAGATGCAATTTGTGTCCTGTAACTCCAATTCTTGGTATGAGAGAGAGAAGAACCGTCCATTGTCCTGTCCACATCTTGGTCTACAGTGAAGATCAAAAGGCACAGACCAGAGTCAGGAACCAAGGGCCAAAAGTAAAGGAAACCCCAAACTGAGACACATGAGGACATACTGAGTAAGGTGGAGAGAAGGGGTTCCTCTTTCTAACTAAAAACCCAGAAAATCCCTATAAATCTAAGAGTTACAGCTCACAGGAAAATGAGCTCATACTTCTTCAACATTATAACACCTGGCAAAGTGTTGTGGATTTTTTTTAACCCATAGAGATTTAATAGAGAAATAGTTTAGGAGAGCTTTCAATATATGCCCTCTAGCATGCCTCAGATCTTTCTCTCTAAAGAACACACCTTGAGTTCTTAGAAAAAAGGATTCAAAATGAAACTGTCAATTCAAAAAAAAAAAAACCCAAAGACAATTTCTTTAAAGTCAGAATCAACCTAAAGTATTTTGTTTCTATTTTTATAAGATACTGAAATTTCTCTATTCAAATTCTTATTATACAACCAATTTGTATATAAGCAATGTCCAAAAAAAATTTTTTTAAACCTCAGGTTTTGTACAGGTTACCTTAACAAGGACTCAATTTTTTCTGAAAAAAGAAATGAAAAGGTAAAATGCCATGGAAGTTTGTGTTTTCATTCTGTCCTTTTCATAAGGACATGAAGAGTAATGTAAACGTTATAAATCAGCCTATAAGTGGAGGTCTATTCCTAAGCTAACACCTCATTTCTTGGAGATAAAAGCTAAATACTTTAACTCATTATCCATATGAGTATCTTTTTATATATAAAGTAAAACAAACACAGGGTAAACCACTATAATTTGTTATAGAGGAGAAAGAGTAAGGCTTGACCCAGTTAAGAATATATTTATCTTGAGATAGAATTAGTCTGTAATTTTTGGACCAGTTAACTGCTGCATAATTAAACTTTCCAAATCTGCCAGTTCTCAAAGCCCTCACTCCCAGCAGAGGTGACATAGGTTCACACAGGTTCACAATCCCATGGTCAGTCCCTGATTTGGCTGTAGGAAGCAGCAAAATGGGAAATAGCTCTCCGTTAGTTAGCTCTAACTTCACCTTTTATCACAACTGACCTCCCATGACCTGAAGAACAACCTGGGTGAGAATTATCTAATAGTTTCTCCTTAAAGCATATATTTTCCCTTGGACACAAAAACAGCTATCATGGTCAAACTGAAAACAATGCCTGCGTCTCTTCTCTCAATTTTTATGGCACAGATACACCTGGGTAGGCACAAATAGCATAGAAAGCACTCAGAGCTGACACTTTAAAATTTCCAGGAAAATACATGAACTTGCTTTTGTGCCTTCACAGAATAGTATGGTCAACATAGTGCTTCACACAGGTGTCATTTTTCAGTTTTATCACATACAGGAAATGGGCTTGCCTAAAAAATATTCTTTGGATGTAAAACTATCAAAAAAAAAAAGCATCCCATTTGAGAAAAGTGAGATCAACAGATAAACTGCAATTGCTCCAATAGATTTTCCCCAACCACACCAGACGGGGTAGAGGCAGGGGAGGAGGAGGGAATTTAAACTGTGTGTATCTTTTTCCTCACAATTGTAGTTCTATTTTATCTTGATATTTATACAAGATAATTATACAATTGTACTACCTTGGTTTCACATTGATCTCATGTTGAAAAATGCAAAAGAGTTTGCAATAGAATGTATTGATGAAGGAATCACCAAGTATATATTTTACATTGGTTATAGTGGTCAAATGTGGCATGATAAAAGTGTCAAATCTTCTGCAGATGCCATTACAATTAAAAATTCTTAAGCATCATTATCAGTAAAATTTGATAAGCTCCTACTTGATTGACAGACTTTAGATTTATCTTGATTCCATGCTGCTCCTTATAGAAATTCACCTCCATCCTGGAAGAATACAAAGGACTCCACCTAAAAGGCAAATCAAGCCAAACTTTGACAAGCCAAGCCATAGACACACAGTTACACGGTTTGAATTCTGCCCGAAATATTTGAGTGGCTACTTCACAAAAGATGATACACAGCTAAAGGGCATATGAAATATATAACAATGGCATTAGTAGTCAGGGAAATAAAATTAAAACCATAATGAGATACGACTCACACTCACCAGAATGAATAGAATGAAAAAGACTAACCATACCATGGGCTGGCAAGGATAGAAGCAGAGAGGACTCTCGTGCATTGATGGTGGGAGTGCAAAATAGTGTCGGCGCTTCAGGAAAAACAGTTAGGCTATTTCTTATAAAGTAAGACATATACTTATCACATTACCCAGCAATTCTGCTCTTTGATCTTTACCCAAGAGAAAGGAAAACATGTTTATTAAAAAAAAAACACACTAAAATGCCCATAAACATTTAATTGGGAGAAAAAAAAAGATGGCACATTCATAAAAGGGAATGCTGCTGATGAAAAGGCACCAAACAACTTATGCCCAACATGGATGAATCACAAAAACATCATGCAGAGTGAATTAAGCCAGACACAAAAGAGTACATGGTATATGATCCTAATTCTATGGTGTCAGAAACTATTATGTCAGAAAGCAAATAAATCAATAGTTACCCAGGGAAAGGGAAGGGCTGGGGGACTCATTCCAAAATAGCATGAGAGAGATTGAAGGATGAAGGAGATGTTTATCTTGATTGGGTTAGTGGTTAATGAGTGTACATACACATTGTCAAAAATTCATCCAAACTGTGGGTTTATCTTATTGTGTGGAAGCTATGCAAGCCTCAAAGTACCATGCTTTCAGAATCATTTATTGTACCTGTAATAATTTTGACTATTTGCTGCCATTTGTTGTACACCTAATTTTAGATATATCATCCCATATAACCCTCACAGGACATGACCAGATAGGTATTATTACTATCCTCTCAAAGATGAAAAATTGAGCTCAAAATTCTTACATAATATATTAGCCTGAGATGACATAGCCAGCAAGTTGCTGCACTATTATTAAACTTAATTCTCTCATAACCACCATTCTATATTATCTCCCTATAATCCCTTGGGCTTTATTTTAACCAGGATGTACAACATAGCACTAGTTTCTGTCTTATATTGCTTCATTGATATTTTATTTTAGCAGTTGATATAAAAGCTCTCGCCATGACTTCCTTTGAAGCTGAAGAAATTAGTGCAATTATCTTTACCCTGACTTTATTACCTCTGTATTATCTCCTAATTATTGTCTCTAAACTAAACATTTTTAACTAATAAAGTTACAGTGTAGGTAAAATTACTTTAATTCTCCACCAACTGTTTGAAAATAAAATACCTTTTGATTTTGTGCCACCTCAATTACCCATGTGTTCCAAATAATATTTAGTCCTGCTTGCTATATCGATTTAAGAATATTCTAAATTTTCTTCTGGTCCCTCAATGACTAACTCTTTTATCATTAATGTTCATAATGTTGCAAATGCACTTTCACAGACACATAAAAAGACTTACTTGATTAGAGCCAGAGTCTATTGTCAGGTTTGCACATGGCTCCCATTAAGTTTTATGTTTATTCCTTCTAAATAGCTCATTGGAAACCTTTCAAGTTCACTCTACTTATGGATAAATATCTGCAGAAATCTACTAACTTATTAAGGCACTAAAAAAATACCTGTTATTAAGTTTTTATTTTAATAAGGGCCAAGTTTATTTATATTTTTACTTTTTGAAAAAGAATGAAGTTCAAAGTCCCTACTTAGAATTTTGTTGACAATTCCTAGTTAATTAAGCTTGAGTTTTGTTTTACTGTTTACATTGGGTTATGTTTTGGGTTTTCTTAGGTAGCAACTCAAGGTGCTGGAGCCATCTTAGCTTAACAGATTCCCACTTAATTATTTTATCAGTTCTTCCTTGTCACTCTGTTATTTATGAGAGATTGACCAAAACACTGGCATAAGTTCCACTCTGTCACCATCATGGCTGATTTGTCTTTAAAAGGGTATATTTTCTAAAAAATTGGGATTTGTGTTAAGTGACAACACTTGAACATCTGACAATGTATGAACAGGAATCAGAATGTTTAACTCTTTAAAGTAGTTTTCTTCCATTGTTTCTTTAATAGGTTTTAAATCTCAAACTGTATTCTTCTGTGTATTTTCAGATTTAATATAACTAGCTCAAAAGAAAGAAAACTGTTTTTTCTTATACACTCCATACTTCTAACACCAAATGTGTGAGTTTTCTATACTGAGCAATTTAGTTCTCCAGTAGACACCTACTGAGTGCCCTACGATTTAACTCAATACTGACACTAACTGCCTGAGTTAGCGCAGACCTCACAGATTAAGGACTAAGTACCTTAAGAATGCCCTTTACCCCATTTCCGATGCAATTCCGACAACTGCAATTCCAGGTTGTCACCTATACTTCTGACTGGCTATAAATCAGAAGTTCCCACAATCCCTTCCTCAGGTTCGATATTTGCTAGAATGGCTCACAGAACTCAGGAAAACAGTTTACGTAGTAAATTATAAATTTATGATAAAAAGATACAATGCAAGAACATCTGGATGGAAGAAATACATGGGGCAAGGTTTGGGGGAGGGGAGCGAAGCTTCTATACCTTCTCTGGATATGCCACTCTCCCAGCACCTCCATGTGTTTACCAACCTGGAAGCTTTCGAAAGCCTGTCCTTTTAGGGTTTTGGGGGGTTTTTTTGTGTGTGTGTGTTTATTTTTTTATTAGTTTTTTTTCCCAGCATATTATGGGGTACAAGTGTTTAGGTTACATATATTGCCTTTGCCCTACCCAAGTCAGAGCTTCAAGCATGTCCATCCCCCAGACGGTGTTCAGCACACCCATTAGCTGTGAATATTCCGAACCCCTCTTCCCCCCTCTCACCTGTCCAACACCCAATGAATGTCACTACATGTGCACATAAGTGTTGATCAGTTAAAACCAATTTGATGGTAAATACATGTGGTGCTTATTTTTCCATTCTTGTGATACTTAGTGGAATGGGCTTCAGCTCTATCCAGAATAATACAAGAGGTGCTAAGTCACCATTGTTTTTTGTGGTTGAGTAGTACTCCATGGTATAGATATAGCTTTTTTTTTTTAATTGACAGATAAAATTACATATATTTATTACATACTACATGATGTTTTGAGACATATATATGCATTACAGGATGGCTAAATCAAGCTAATTAGGGGAGATAATTGGTCAAAGTTTATAAAATTTGTTAGGAGGAATAAATTCAAGAGATCTGCTGTACAACATGGTGACTATAGTTAACAACAACATACTGTGTTCTTGAAAAATGCTAAAAGAGTAAAATTTAAGTGTCCCTTTGGGTTCTTATAAAGGCTTTATTATGTAGACTTCATTGGTTAAATCATTAGCCATTGGTGAATAAGCAAATCTCCAGGTCCTCTTTCTGCCCTGAAGGTTGAAGAAGGAGCTGAAAGTCCCAACCTTCTAACCATAACCCTAACAACTAGTCCCCCATCAGTAGGGGCTTCCAAAATTTACCTCATTCCCTTAATCTCCAATGTGGTTGAAGGGAGCTTGTTATGAATGACAAAAAATTCTCCTTTCACCTTCGTGGCACTTATTACCTAGGAAATTCAAAGGGTTTTAGATATGGTCAGGAGAAAAGGACAAAGACCAAACATAAGGCAAGGTTGCCCACTATCTCCACTTCTATTCAACATAGTGCTGGAAGTCCTTGCCACAGCAATCAGACAAGAGAGTGGAATAAAGGGTGTCCAGATGAGGGAAGAAGAGATCAAACTCTCACTCTTTGCTGATGATATGATATTATATCTAGAAAACGCCAAGGATTCAACCAAGAGACTCCTTGAATTGATAAATGAATTTAGTAAAGTCTCAGGATACAAAATCAATACACACAAATCAGAGGCATTCATATATGCCAACAACAGTCAAACTGAGAACCAAATCAAAGACTCAATTC
>CAUYRT010061982.1:0-13102 GCA_963574885.1 Lepilemur ruficaudatus | reverse complement strand
CAGAAGCAATATGTCTGCTTTCTAATTATCTGGAAAATTCCAGAAAAAAAAATATTGCTATCTGCACAAACCCAGGTCTTTGTGAGTTATAAATGAGGGAAATTTTGGAGGAAATCTGAGATACTTGAGGTATAAGATAGTGGCTGAGGGCTTCATAAATGAAACATTAATAATAAAATGACTTCATTTTGACCCAGAGACTCTTAACATTGCATGGCTGATAGTTCAGTTGTCAGATATTTGTTAAACAACAACAAGATTCTGATCGACATATGAAGTACTCAAAAAGCAAAGTGAAGATTTGCCCGGCACGGTTACTTTGCTCCCTGTCTAAAGTGGTCTTTGCTATCGTTCTCTATCCCCAAACTCCTACTCATGCATCAAAACCCAGTTCAAATGCCGCTCCCACTGTGCAAGCACCCCAGGTTGACATGTCAGCACTTCCCTTTTCTTTCTTCTCCACTTAGGACTTAGCTCTACTGGGCATCCTGGACTCCGAGTATTTGCTTATACGTGTGACTCCTTCATTTGACAATGACCGGGAACCGCAGTTTTTTAAGTCATACCTTTTCAGATCCCAGGTCCCTGGACTAACTCCACGTAAAGCAACACCAAATAGACGATCAGAGTCGCAGCCAGGCTGGGCAGTTCCAACCAGGAGAGGGGAAAAAGACAAGAAATCCAAATTCCTAAATACATCAAGACAAGCTATTTCTCAGGCACACCTGTCTTAAAATCCAGTAAACTTCCAGGATATGCAAATGACAATGAAACTTCCCTTCAGCACATTACAGTGACAGTTACAAGAAAATGACATAAAACTGCTCCCGAAGGAGCCGTCTCAAGACGGCACCAGCTACTCAGAGCTGTCACTCTGAAGGGCACCGTCTAAGGCAGAGTTTTTTCAGCTTTAATAACAGAGATGGCACAGTTATCGGCATATTTCCACTGCCACCTCTGCCTTCAGAACGTTATTTGGCCTGGGCCTGAAGCAGGAAAAAAAAAATGTGTCATGCATGTTAGCACATGACAACAGAGTACTGGTGGGTTTTTGTTGTTGTTGTTTCTTTGTTTGTTTGTTTGTTTGTTTTTTGAGACAGAGTCTCATTCTGCTGCCCGGGCTAGAGTGCCGTGGTGTCAGCCTAGCTCACAGCAACCTCAAACTCCTGGGCTCAGGCGATCCTCCTGCCTCAGCCTCCCGAGTAGCTGGGACTACAGGCACGCGCCACCATGCCCGGCTAATTTTTTCTATTTTTGATAGAGACGGGATCTCATTCTTGCTCAGGCTGGTCTCAAACTCCTGAGCTCAAACAATCCGCCTACCTCGGCCTCCCAGGGTGCTCAGATGACAGGCGTGAGCCACCGTGCCCGGCCCACACTCGCGGGTTTTCAGCAGATACATACGAGAGATGCAGACTTCAGGCCCACTGGGCCCCACCTCCTCCAGGATAGCAATGGAGACTCTCCGTCCTTGAAATGTCCCATGTGAGCTTCAGCCCTATCCCAATTCCAAATCGCAGGATGAGCTGCCTGCTCAGGTTCCGGTCCGTCTCAGAGTCCATCCCAGATGCTGGGACCAATCGGAGCTTTTGGAGTCAATGAGAACCCCGAGGCAGGAGGAAATTAATATTCTCAGAGTGCGCATGGGCGGATGGTAGTGCAGGGAAGGTAGACAGTCAGGTCATTCTGCACTTTCAGGAACCAACTCTGGGGCAAATTCAGGCCCAAGCCAAGTCCACTGCCAGTTCTGCAAGGGCAGAAAAACATTCATCATCGCCAGTGAATAATTTTCCACTCTCCGGCTCCTGTGTGTGTTCAGCCAGTCAAGTGTCAGCTCAGAGCCCAGAACTCAGATGCTTTGTGGCTTCGCTGTGATAACTGCATTCGCAAGCCTGTAGCTACAGACAAGACATCTGTAATTGTCTTGTTGGCGCAGGGTAAAACAAATACACAGTTAGATCACAACAGATAAACACTTCCTCTGCATTCATCACGCGAGGGAGGCCAGAAAACATCCATCCATCAGGGAAATGGAATCTCGGAGTGGCAAACCCACCAAGAAAACAGAACTTCTTGGAACAGCGGGAAATTTTAGAATATTAACAGTATCCTTCAGGTGGGAGCTCCTCTTACGAAGCCAGTCCATGCCATGACAGCAAACAGAGGAAGCTAGCTGGGGAAGCCTGAGGGTGAACAGCAGCAGGGTGGGTGGATCAGCCCTGTCTCAGGGAATCCCTCTCACCCCAGCTACCGAGTCCACACGGACGACAGCGTCAAGGCAACCTCTTCCAAAACGTGCTTCCTGCAGGCCCACTGTGTGCTTGGCAGGGAAGACCGTGAAACCTGCGTCCACACCCAGCTGGCAGGAGAGAACAGCCCTCTTGGCGAAAGCCCCGTGCTGTAGAAGCCGTAAGTAGACTTTCCCCTCTCTTCTTCTGACACGTACATCTTCTTCTAGAACGCACCTGTTGCTCTGTTCAGAGCAGAACTGATTTAGTCGGACTGTGTTTGGAGGGAAGCCGGGAGGGAGGGAGAAAACAGATTTTCTAACAAAGCCGACTCTGTAGGCAGGGTAACTCCATTGCCGCGGTCTGGCCTCTGATAGTGGAGGGTGGGCGGAACAACTCATTATCAAACACGCTCACTGGGTTCGTCAAGCAAACCTGGATATGTTAGCCGGGTGAGCTCATCAAAGAAATCCAGAAGGGTGTACAAAGAGTCCTGTCTTCTAGCTGGAGTCATTACTGCACTGAGGTTTCCCGGGGGGTCAACAGGAAGGGGTCCTCCAATGTAGACACCTTCAGGGACCACTGCATGAGACAGTCCACAGGAAAAATCCCCTCTCCTCTGGGTTCTTCTCCCTTCCTTTTGCTCTCCTCGCTTCCCCTTCCCTCCTCCGCTCTCGTAGGTCCAGTTCCCCGGGAAGCAGGCTCTGAGACGGAGACGTGTGTTCAGGAACTTCCCCGGGAAGTGCTCTGGGGCCGCGGCTGGGAAGGGTGAGGGAGGCAGGCCCTGGCAGAAGAGGTCGAACCCGCGTGCAGCAGAGGCCTCGGCCAACTCCGCGGGGGGGACTGCCGAGCAGGGGTGGCCCTGGGGGCGCCACCTTCCTTGGGGAAGAGTTATAACCTTGCGCTAAACAGCCCCCTTCAACCAAGGGCAATTTCTGAGACTGTGAGCCTTCAGCCTCGTACACGCCCAGCAGCTGGGGAATGCGTAGTCCATTTGTGAAGGGGACATCTATCTGGGTGGCCAACCACAGGAGCCCATTCTCTTCCCTTCCTTTCTCTCCTCTTCCCTTTCCTTCCTTTCTCTTTCCTTCCCACGACCCTGAGTCCTTAAACTCCTTTCTTCTCTTCCCCCCAGGGACCTGCTTCTTACCCTCTTTGGTCTATCAACGACAGACCAAAATGACTGTAATGTGATGACTCCACCAGGGCTGGGTGAGTATCTACAACACAACCAGCCTTTCACGGTGACAACATGCAATGCCTCTTAGCAGACCTGTGGTGACTTTCCAAAAGAAAATTCCCCGTTTTATCTAAAGACCACACAACCAAATGGGGACCACGGGTTGTCTGGGCTTTAGCGTGCACCAAGGCTCCAGGAGGAGTAATTAATTAAGAAGTCCCCACCTGTTCTTCCACCTCGAGACAGGCAGCTACGTGTTCCCCCGGAGCTGCTCTGGCTTTGTATGTGCCATGATCATGGTGGAAGAGAGATAAACACAACACAGTAAGTGTCTTCAGAGTATCTTAATTGAACTGAAATACAAACAGTCGCAAGGTGACGAGAGCTCTCACGCACCAAACCTACGCTCAGCTCTACCACCGGGTCCATCCAGTGCACTGCCATGTCATGTCTGCAGCACCCTCACAGAGTTATATCATCACCATTTACAAGCAAGAAAACAGAAACTCAGAGAAGTCACGAAGCTGCCTGAGGTCACGCAGGCAGGGAGTGCTAAATAAAGACTGATGTGGTAGAGTCAGCGGTCGCCAAAAAGCATTCTTCTCATCCCTGCGTTGGTAGCCACTTTGAGGGAGCTGCCCAGTCAAGGACCACGTGTTCCTGTCCCCTCTGTCCTTAGGTAGGGTCATGCGTCTAGTTCTAGTTAAACAAACGTGAGAAATGCCTTCCTGCTGTTGGAAGGCAGGGTGAGAACCGGGCCAGAGAGTCTCAGGCGGTGAAGCAGATAAAAACAATGCCTGGGCCGGGCTCGGTGGCTCACACCTGTCATCCTAGCACTCTGGGAGGCCGAGGCGGGTGGATCGTTCAAGGTCAGGAGTTCGAGACCAGCCTGAGCAAGAGCGAGACCCCGTCTCTACTAAAAATAGAAAGAAATTAATTGGTCAACTAAAAATATATATAGAAAAAATTAGCCAGGCATGGTGGCACATGCCTATAGTCCCAGCTACTTGGGAGGCTGAGGCAGGAGGATCACTTGAGCCCAGGAGTTTGAGGTTGCTGTGAGCTAGGCTGACGCCACGGCACTCTAGCTCAGGGAAGCAGAGTGAGACTCTGTCTCAAAAAAAAAAAATTAAAAAACAAAACAAAAACACAACAATGCCTGGAGCAGTTACTAACTCCAGGAAAAAGAAAAGGTTACACAATAAAGCCGATGTCATCATAGCCTGCTGTTTGGCTCAGCAATCAATAATATTTACCTAACAAAAACAAAAAAGCCACGAATATGGGTTTAACCAAAAATTATGAAATAACTACATTGAACGGATATAAGGAGGTGAGAAATTAGGGTATGAAGCTAAAAGTTCTGACTTTACGACATAGGATGTCATAGAACAAAGGAGTTGTGAGCAGTTCACTGCCGCTCGAGAACGAAACTGAGTTTGCGGGGAGATGACTGCTGTTTTTTAATATGTCTTTTAGCACTTTTTGACGTTTAAAACCACGTGCATGCCTTCATGCGATAAATTTAAAAATTCAAGTGAAAAAAAAAATTGGATGAAGTTACAATACAGTTCGCCCTGGGCCCGTTCTTTTCCAGCAGTTAGATATTTCTAAAATACACCAGGGAAATTTAAAAGAGCCTTCTCCATCGGAACTAAACTATGCGTTTGTACTAAACTTGTTTCATTTCAATGATTTGGTTGTAATGTATTAATTTCTCCCCTTTGTCCATCCTTTCTACCTGTAAATTATTAAAGTGCAAAGCTCCCTGCATTCATCTTTCTGTTTCATATCATCATTACTCACTGGTAACTGCGGGTGTTTAAAAATGACACAGAACTCTGGGATGTCTTTGGGACAGAGGATCACAATAAACACATAGGAAACTTTCCTCCTCTTACCCCATGCCCCTTTGCTAAACCAGGAAAGAAATGCTAACGTTTGTCTAGAATTATCACCACGTGCGCCCAAGGCTTTCAGCAGTGATAGTTATCATTTCCATCCTGCTATCATTAATTAGGATTAATTATAAACTCTAAGGGCTGTAAGAAATAAACAAACCTAGCAGAGTATCTTGTGACCTTGCTTCCAGAATTGCTTGTAAGCCACGAGGAAATTCTCAGATTCTGTCACTGAGTTTCAAGAGTATCTCTCAATTCTATTCCAAGGATCTCTCTCCGGTTTCAGTGTTTTTATTATGAAGGCAAAGCAAATGAAAAAAATGAACAAACAAAAAACAAAGCTTTCTTTCTGGGCATATCCTAGCCTTCCAAAGACAATACATTCTTTTCAGGGTGGAAAAAAAAATCACCCATTAGAACTAATTATTTTTTAAAGGAATAATGCAGGAGGATTTAAAAAACATACCTTTTGCTTGGTGCTTGATTTCAGGCCAACGCGGGAATGACTTTTGGACTAGAGGAAAAATGAGAGAGAAATCTATGAAGAACGTGGTATAACGGTAGAACTAACATATTCTGAAGTCATTTCTCCTAGAAGATACAAGCTTTAGGTTAAAATCCTTTCCCCTAACCTTCCTTCTCAGCCTCTAGAAACCCAAAACACCTCGCAGATTCGTTTGAAGGTTCCATACTGAATGGACGCTGTCGAGGTCCCAGAGCTAAGGGTGTGAAGATGAACCTACACTTTGTCAACGCCTTGCTCAGATTTACCAGTTCGGTGTGTTTTCTTAGAGGACGCTGGCAGGAACCAAAATCTGCAGCACATGGAAAAATATTTGCAGCTATAATAAGGCAAAGAGAAAGAAGGGAAAAACAAGTTGAAACAGGCAAGAAAGAGAGGAGAGGAAGGAAAAAAATATCCTATAAATTGAAAAAAGAGGCAGAGTGAAGGAAAGGGCATGCTTATGGCAAGATTTTCAAGTGCATTTCTATAGGGCAGATTTTAATCTCAGCTAATTTAAATAAATGTTCATTAGATTGAAACAAATGAACAGGGCTGTTTTCTTCCAGTTTGCCGATGATTATCTAAACTGACCTGGGATTAGGAAAGGGAAGGCAGGCATTAAACTATGTGTGAGAATATTCTGGTATGGAATATTATGATGATTTTTCTCCCATTGAGAAAGAAGCAAAAGTCAAGGTTACTATATTTAATATTCAGATAGTAAATATATTTGGCTATAAGTATACCATGAATCGAAGTTAACTCGAAATGAATTACTGCAAACACAGCTAGAAAGAGGTCTTCCTAAGTCAGCAGTCCTCAAGCCTTTTAGTCTCAGGATCCTTTTACACTTTTAAAAAATATCGAGGTCCCCAAAGAGCTTTTGTGTATACAGGTTATATTTATTGATACTCACTTTATTAGAAATTGGAGCTGAGAAATTTTTAAAATACGTACATATGTATTCATCTTAAGATAGCAATAAGCCCATCACATGTTAAATAACATGTTTACGTATTTTACATATATGGCAAAACAGAAAAAAGTTGATGAGAGGATGACATTTATATTTTTTCAAATCTCCATAACATTTGGTCTAAATAGAAGATAGCTAGATACTCGGATCTGATTTTGCATTTCATCTATTTTGACAGGATTTTGTTTGCAATAGATAGAGGAAAGCCAACCTCACTCAGCTAGGAGGTTGGAAAAGGAAAAGAGCATTTATAATAAATAATCCTTTCCGATAACTGTGGGTATTCTGCTCTGATGATACGCCACAACTTGACAACTGGTGACTCCTTAAGGAATAGTTGTAATGTGGAGTCCATATTGGAAAAGGGGCGGCTGTTTAGAATCCCTCTGCTACTTTTTACAGACCAGGAAATTGTGTTTCAGTTTGTGCAACCAACATTAGAGAATTCAACGTAAACCCCAAGGTGAAGCAGACAAAAGAACACTCTTAAACACGGACTCTGGTCTAAGTTCCATCGATTGAAGCCTTCAGGGCAATGTAATGGGATCACCCTGCAAACGGGGCGATTAGCCATCCAGTAACTCATGGGACCAGTGGCCTGTTCCTAAGTGTCACCCCACGTTCAGAGGCTGGGACAAAGAATGCCTCTGAGCTGACGTGACATTAAGAAAGCTTTTCCCGCCTTCTCCTTGCTTGCTTGCTTTCCAGAACAACGCAAGAAGAAATGGCTGGAATGGAAAGTTCCAGAAACAAAAGTGTTTGCCACTTAAGGATTGGTAGGGTGCTCACAGTACGGGCAAAAGAAGATGCTCCCCCGACCTGTGAGTTGTGTTTCAGTCCAGCCTTCTTTGAAAGAAATCACGAGGATGGTTTAAATTCAAAAGCTCTGTGACGTTCTGAATTGCAATTCTTCCATGGCAAGGGGCCACCACCTCCCCGTCTAGAGGAAGGGAAAGCAGCGAACTCTCCCACAGAAAGGTAGGGAGTCCTTCCCTTTGGGGGAGTACCTGGGACCCATCTCCTCTCCCATCACTCTGAGCAGCTGTCAGGCTCTTCCAGACGCCCTTTCCCTGATTTCATCTCTCCCCACAGCCGGGGTCTCTGGGCAGCTGTGGGCCCCAGGGGTGTCTGCGGGTGACGGGGTGTCCTTCTCTAGGTGCAGCGGCGAGCCAGCCACGCTCGCTGCCACGCGTCCGTTGCTAGTGCCTGCCCCACTCGTCCGCTCCCGTCTGGTAATCTCACTGCATCCAGCAGGACCCGGCAGGGATCACGGGACACTCGGGAGAGGGTCTGATGAAGTGATGTTGCACAGAGGCGCAGACTGGATTAAGGAAACCGATAAGGGAAGGGGACGCACAGCAGGCTGACAACAGTGGGGAGTGACTGTCACCGTTAGCCACACAGGGACAGAGGGCTCAGGGAGGGCACTGCCGGGGGCAGGGGCTGCATCCAGCGGGCAAGGAGTCGGAGGGCTCCGTCCCCTCAGCCTCCCGTCACCTGCGGCCACTGTCCAGGCAGGAGCCAAAGGAATCGCGGTCTGCGGTTCCTCTGCTGATGGACACCTGGTTGCTCCCAGAGGCTGCTGTTCTTAGGCACTGCACTCAGTCACCTCCCAGGCGCCTTGCTGCCTGCTGTCCACACTCACGCCCTTCCACATTGCTCGTGACCGCGTGGTCCGCCCACCTGCCTTGCTCCTTCCTCCCACCACCAGCGAGTGCCTCCACCTGGCCCACCCCGAGCACCTGTCAGGCCCTGGAGTGGGGACAGAGGGGCTTCAGTTGCAGGCTGCGGTTTCTCCCTGTCTTCCCTGGTTGCCGTGGGTCACTCCCCGATGCCAGCCCTATCACGAACCATGTCAGCGACAGAGAGCAGGGTTTCTGAGGAGTGGTCCTCCCGGCATACAGATCACTCGGAGATGAATCCTTCCCGTCTCTGGAACACCCCTCCCAGGCAGCCGCTGACTGGGGCTGGGAGGCTCCCGTTCCTGTTAACAGATCCGCAGTGCAGAGGGGAACAAGGACCTGTGCTCAGAATAAAACGATGATGAGCTCCACACACGAGCGAGTCCGAGACACAAATGACTATGATGTATGCTGGATCCCTGTTAGTGTAAGGAAGTTGAATACTGAGCATTCTCTGAAAACACAATCCCACAAAGAAAATATTAATGAGACCAGATATTTTCACATGACAAACTCCAAATCCAGGGCCATGTCTTGCAATTCTCTACCAGTCTCTGAAGAGGCATAATAGGCACTTATTCATCGGCCCAAGGTGTTCAAGTTTCTACACTGAGACAGGCACAAGCTAACGCAGAGCTGAGCCGGACAGACCTGGCCCTGGCCCCAGGAAGCCACGCCAGCCGGCCGGGACCATCGAGTGACGAGTCACGATCGCTGCAATGGAGCAGTTGTGAGACTGACAGAAATCCAGAGAGAGGAGCTTCCTTTGCAGCTTGCAACTCTCTGCCAGCTACTTTTTAGCTACAGCAAGGGGCACGAAGCAGGAGAGGCAGACATTTTATTTGTCATCACAAAAAGAGGAGGAGGATAAAGATTGCTTGAAGAGCATTTGGAAATTCACTCCCACCACGCCCCACTCTAATCCTACATCCTTGAAAGATCTTTACTTTCTTTTTCTCTCTCTCTTTTGGTTCTGAGATCTTGTCCCCCTCTTCTGCACCTTTTTCCCAATAAAACACGGAGAAGAGCATCTCTCTGAAGTGTCAGAAGTGGCGTCTGATGGTCCCGCCGGGCCTTTCTGTCCTCTCTTTCCAGAGTTCAGAGACGAGGCCCAAAGCACACACAGGCACACAGCGAACTCTCAGCTGCTCGGGCTGCAGGGTCCCCACATTCTCATAATTCGTCATAAAACCAGCGTGCTGTTCGCCACTCGGGACACCGTGCTGCTCACAGTCAACGGGATTGCAGGAGACCCCCACGTGCAACAAAAACCTTCACCCAGTCCCTTCTGTAAAGTGCAGCCCGCTGGAGTCTGAGGAATCCTCGAGTTATTTTCTGCATGCTGCATTATAGTTTGGCTTTTACACTTAATTAGTTAATCTATTTGGTATTGATTTTACTAGATGCCTTCAATCGATTCCTTCCCCTCAAATTGCTAACTAGTCATCCCAACGATAGTTATAGGGAAAAAAATCTGTTATTTGCCACTGTTTTGTGTTTTCTCTGGAATCACATAGTTAATTTTTTATGCAACAGTGCTATGATTTTTTTTAAATGCCTTTTCTTTCTGGTTAGTACAGTTTCCTTCCCTGCTGTCCTGGGGAAGGGGAAAGGGAAAAGCTTTTTTCTACCATCGTCTCCAATGAAGACTGAGAGCAAGATAAGATTATTTACGGGCGTTTTTTTACATCTGCATTATAGGACAATATGAAACACACATCCATTAAAAAATGATATATTTTCAAATTTGTTTATGAGTATTAAAATATTTTCACGATCACAGCTTTTTATGCTTTCAGATCTAATAGGGACAGTCTCTCAGAGTATACTTTTTCAGAATTTCCATTGCAAATTCTGATTATTTATTCTTTTAGACAAACTACTCCTCATCCCCATCAGAGTTTAATTGCTATTGTATTAAGTCTATCAATCACTGCAGTTTGGGGGAAAATCTTTACATGATCTAATCTTCCCATCTGGGAGATATTTAGTGTTAATGAACTCGGACACTTACACTGCCCATAGTGACCCTTCCATGCCAGAATCCCTCACCACAGCCAGCCTGACCCACCGCCACCAACAGCATCATCACAGAGACACTCGAAAGACAGAGCCTCACCGTAAAACACCTCTCGAGTCCTCTCAATCACAGACCAACATTTATTAAGGCTCTGCATAAACTTAGGAGCTGAAGATACAGTGCTTGCCCTCAAGAGTCTTATAATTTAGTTGAATAGGTGTATAACACGCCCAGAAGGAAAAATGACCATAAAAGGCGGCATAAGTTAAACATCAAATGCACAGGACCTACAGGAAGTGCTACAGCGATAGGAAGGGCGGAGACCACTGGTTGGGAGAAGACACAGGTATGAGCGGGAGCTGAGGACGCCTCAAACAGTGGAGCCTACTTAGGCAGGAAAAGACACGAGCCCCACACAACCCAGGCACACAGGTAGTCAGTCACTGCCAAATAAACAGGAAGGATGGGCCTCATGGGCCCACGGACAAGGGCACGGGGTAAGAATAAACGTACATGGTGTCCCTAGGGAATAACAAGTTGACGGATTTCTCCAGAAGGTTGTGGGAAACAGGAAGAAGAGGTGGACAAACCAGGCTAGTTTCAGACTGGTGAGGGGTCAGGGTAGTATATAACCTCACCTGCATTTTCTATTGGAGACTCACAACTCTCTGGGTTTGTTGTTACTGTTCAATTCAATTCCATAAGCATTTACTGGGCACCAACACATTCCAGGCATTGTACGCTCAGGATGTAAAAATGAGCAAGACGTTCTCTCTGCACTGGAAGACCCCTTAGTCGAACAAACATACAAGCAAATGACTGCCAATCAACATGGCTGGTATTATATCAGAGCGATGCACGGCATCAAACATAGGAGCCAGAGGGGGAAGGTGCAGGAGGGCTTCTGAGCAGGGATGGTACAAGGCTGAGTTTTAGTAGTAACATGGGTTTCATCCTACCGCAAGTACCTTAAACTCAGTTCTTATCCTAGTACTGACAACCAACAGTTACACATCCTGGACTCGCCATTACTTTTCCGTGGTCCTAAGTTTCCTCGTTGCAAAATGAAGATATTATACTAAATGGTCTCCAAGCTCCAGGTGGCAGTAATTCTTCAGGACCTCTTAGCCTCAAAGAAAGACTGAGAATGTAGGAGGGAAGGCGGGTTCTGGTCTTTACCTTGATTTTCACTGAAGCCAAACTAATTTAAATGAGCATGCGATCAAATTAATCAAAGACTTCCTTTTTAAGTTTTTATCTATGTTCTAAAATTCCCGGAAAATTGCGCTTTATATGCTGCGTGTTTGCACAGACTTTAAACTGCATTTATGAAAGCCCTGTGAGCTCTTTGGATTAAACACTGTATTTCAGTCCTAAGAATTATGTCAGTGCACACAGAGAGCACCCAGAGGGACATTCATGCTCTCTGATTGCTGATGCAACCTCCCAGTCCTAGCTTAGCCCAGTTTTATTAAAATTTCTATTAGTGCAACTCAGTGATGATTAAATACTCTTCCCACTTTTTCAAGAAGAAAAGAATGCAGCTAACTCTTGATAGCCTGTGTCAACTGGGGACATGGTCACAGGGATAAATTAAATCCATAAATAATCCAGAACTTTCCATTTAAGCCAAAAGCTTCAATCTCCTTCCTCATCCAACCTTTTCTGAAAGCTGTTAACAAAGCATTCAAATTTCCTTAAGTGGAACTTCTTTGTACAGGGTCAGCTCTAGGTGAAATTGGGAAGTGGCTACTTGCTACCCTCCACGCCAGGGACCCTACTGCCTCCTTGCTCTGAATCTCCTACGTACAACCAGCTGGAGACTACTGGGTATTTACCCAAAGGAAAAAAAGACACTCTATAAAAAAGACATCTACACTAGAATGTTTATAGCAGCACAATTCACAATGGCAAAGATGTGGAAACAACCCAAGTGCCCATCAATGCAGGAGTGGATTAATAAAATCTGGTACATGTATACAGCGGAGTTCTACTGAGCCACAAAAATCAATGGTGATCTAGCATCTTTTGTATTATCCGGATAGAGCTGGAGTACATTCTACTAAGTGAAGTACCACAAGAATGTAAAAACAAGCACCACATGTACTTACCATGAATTTGGTATGAACTGATGAACACTTAAGTGCACATATAGTAATAACATTCATCGGTGTCAGACAGATGGGAGTGGGGAGGAGGGGATGGGTACATACAAACCTAATGGGTGCAGTGCACACCTTCTGAGGGATGGACACACTTGAAGCTCTGACTCGGGTGGAGCAAAGGCAACATATGTAACCCAAACATCTGTAACCCCGTAATATGCTAAAAAAATTTAAAAAAAAAACATATCTAAGAAAGTTTTCAGATGCATTTCCAACACATTTCCGAAAGACAGTTTTAAGATACTTTTAAAAGAAGTGTATTGCATTCCTGAAGTTAACTTTTCAGTAACAATTACTTCTTCCTGGATCGAATGGTATTTCTATTTTTAGTTCTTTGAGGACTCTCCAAATTCTTTTCCACAGAGGTTGCACTAATTTGCAGTCCCACCAGCAGTGTAAGAGTGTTCCTGTCTCTCCACAACCTCACCAGCATTTGTTGTTTTGG
>CAUYRT010061981.1:0-38868 GCA_963574885.1 Lepilemur ruficaudatus | reverse complement strand
TCTCTACTAATAATAGAAAGAAATTAATTGGCAAACTAAATATATATAGAAAAAATTAGCCGGGCATGGTGGCGCATGCTTGTAGTCCCAGCTACTTGGGAGGCTGAGACAGAAGGATCGCTTCAGTCCAGGAGTTTGAGGTTGCTGTGAGCGAGGCTGACGCCACGGCACTCTAGCCCGGGCAACGGAGTGAGACTCTGTCTCAAAAACAAAAACAAAAAAACTACTATGCTAGATACATACATTCTTCATATATCCAAAGAGAGTTGTTACAAACAACAGCAAAAACTAAAATTATTACAGAATAATGAAAACATTAATGCTATCATCTGACTTTAACATTTTTCTTTTTCAGAGAATATTTTTAAATGACTTTTAATCTTAATATGCATTAAAAACATATCTAATTTAATTAAATATTTTTTGGTCACTTTTAAAGCCACATAACTCATCAAAATGGTTTGCAAGTCTGTCCATATTTTGTAGGACATGGAATAGGATCTTACTTTCACGGACATCCAGAAATTTGGCATCATGGTAAGAAAGTTGATTTGGAAGTTGTTTCTTGAATGGGATCAGGATATGGCAGATTTGCTCCTGAAGCTCTTCCTCCAACTTCAAATCCACATCATCCGTGTGTGTGTGTGTGTGTGTGTGTGTGTGTGTGTGTGTGAGGCTGGTGGGGGAGTGTCTACTTAATTTTAACTAGCACAGTACTATGTTACTGGATTAGAGCCCAGCAGTTTTTTCAATCCCAAAATAAGGTTTATTTTGCTTTTTGTCTTCTCCTGAAGGGTGCATGGCTGGAAGGCACAAGGGATATTTGTCTAGAAAAAGTTACTGAAAACAAAACACCACTGCATCAATGTCCCAGCAGCATGCACATATGACTGTTTTCTGTTTTTCTTTTTCTACCCCCTTTTCTAACCGCTGACTGTTGTGGTTAAACTTCATTACATCCTACACAGCGTTGACAGCTGATGTATTTAGCAGCATGTACTCTTTAGTGATTTCTAGATTATGCCCACCCTGTGTTCCTTCCCTAGAATCTCCTGTTTTTCACTGCTTGGGTGTGCACCCTACAGTGAGAAGGCAGGGGTGGGTCTGAAGGGGTAAGAAGATTTGGGTTAAGGTAGGAGACAGCTCTATGGACAGGGACACTCCTAGACAGGGACCAAAGGAAATTTGGTCCTGGGGCCTTGACTTGTGCACTTGAGGCAGGATTGGTCCATAGAGAAACTGCTGGCTGGGACCCAACCCCTAGAGGATCCCTGGAGATCCAGCAGGTCAGAACTCCTTTCTGGCCAAAGAGCCTCACTTGAGGCAGCTCAGAAGAGGTGCAGGAGACAGTGCAGAAAAGGCTCATCAGCTCTGTGCCCTACCTGGTGCCAATACCTGGAGTTAAATTATTTGAAGCTGGGACTCTACCTCCTCCTCCAACCCACACAGAAGGAGGCAGCCCTGCCTTTGCATACTTTCCCAAAACTTCTTTCTCTGTGGGGTAGTGATGGGGCAAAGGGTCAGGACCCAGCAGGTGGCCTGCAGGGGTAGTGGGAGGAGGAGAGGAAGCCAGACTTGGGTCTAAAATACCCAGGCTGCCCCTCCGAGGCCTTGGCAGACTCTTCTGGAGGGGCCTCGACTCAGCACAGATAGTGTAAAGACTGAGGCCCAGGAGCCTGGAACTCTAGAATCCTCCACCTTTCCTTCTCCTCTAAAAGAAAAGAAACAAAATGACCACGTTTTTTAAAAGGGGCCCCGACCCCCCCAATTCTGTCACTCTCTCTCCTCCCCATTTTGTGTTCTCACCCCTGCCCCCATGTTTTTTGTTTTGCAGCAAATGACAACGATCTACTCATGGAGGAGGGCATGACATTCACTATAGGTAAATGCTGAGCTCCTCTTCCCAGGGCCATAGCTGCTGGGCAGAAGCTATGGTGCTGGCCTAGGCCCGGCAGTCCCGTGAAGGACTAATAAAGCCAATCAGCGTAATGAAATAATTCAGATGCATAGTAAATCTGATTAAATAATATCCTTGAGCCCCATCTTCCTAAATCAGATACTTACCGACACATTTAGGAGACGGCAGTCGTCCAACCTCTAATTCTGTTACCAACATAATGTGATGCTTGGTTTTTTGTTTTGTTTTGTTTTTTCATTAACACCCAGTAACTAGAGGCGATTATGTCCCTTGCTCCTTGTCAGCAAGTGGCATGTGCTCTCTGGCGGCCCATGTGATTGGTGTCACCACCAAATTCCAATCACCTAGGGCCGCAAAGGCATCATATTTCTGACAGTGGGACTTAATGGAGAAGCAATTAGAGTGAAATAAGAAAATTGTTATTTGCTGATTAATGAACATTTTGAGCATGTTTTAAAAATTCAAATATTTTAAAAAAGTGACGGGTATTTATAAGTGGGACTGGTGTTTGGGTGGTTATTATCCACAGGGTCCTAATTAAGTCTTGATTAAAATGCCCTTCTTTCTCTAAAAAATTACGAACTAGGCAACTTCATACATTTTTGAATGCCGTAGCGTTTCCTCTTCCTACTGTTTAGTTTGTAGTATACTATGTAAGCAACATCAATTACCAGCCCTTGCAAGATGACAACATGAACCCGTGGGAGAAGCACTTGAGGGGCGGGAGGGAGAATCTTTTTATTCTTTTTTGATAATCAGCTGAAACAATGTTTGACAAGAATCTGGTGAGGTCACTGCAGTAAATATTTTCCCTCTTACAGAGCCAATCATCACTGAAGGATCCCCAGAATTTAAAGTCCTGGAGGATGCATGGACTACGATCTCCTTAGACAATCAAAGGTGTTTACTCTGCCCCGTTGCTTTTAAATTCTATGGGAAGGGACGTTTGGTCTGAGGGCGCTAAAGCTCGCGGCCCCGCGGGCGCTTGCGCGCGTCCTGACTGCTGCGATGTGTGTTTCAGGTCGGCCCAGTTCGAGCACACAATTCTCATCACGTCGGGGGGCGCGCAGATCCTGACCAAACTGCCCCACGAGGCCTGAGGAGCAGCCCGAAGGTCGCAGAGGCCGGGCATCTTATTCTAAATTGCTGAAATCCAGCTGAAGAACTTTTAGAAGAAACGGGGACGACATGTCGTGCGATAACCTACCTAGCACCTAATAGCGTCCTGGAAAACGCGGTGGGGAATGGGGACAATTTGGGACTCAGATCTGAAGCCCTGCCAGGGCCATGTGGCTTCGGGCTTGGTTTCCCAGCTAGGGAAACGCATCTGGAGGGGAATGGGGACTCCGCGTTTGGGAGACAAGAGATTCCAGGAGAAGCGCTGTTTCCTCTTTTCTTTGTGCTGACACTGCCCGAGTAAAAAAATAAAAATCTTAAAACTCATTGTGTCTGCGCGCCTTGCGTCTCTGACAGAAGGGAGAGAGGGCAGGTGGTTAATTTTGAGTGTCTGAACTTTTTACACGCGTGCACACGGAGAGAAAAACCGGAACCCTGTTAGCTGGGAATTTTTTAAAATCCGTTTTTTCCCTTTGTGTACCCCACATTGTCTGGCCTGAGGACGCTCGCAGAGGCCAGCACCTGCCCCCCACCCCCAGCCCTTCCGTTTCTTTCACCTTCGTCCACCTTCATCACGGCTTTGCGACGAAAAGATTACCCCGCGAACCGAAGCACTGGTTACGAACATTTCCTTGGCAGTGGACCCTGAATCTGGCCCGCAGGATTTATCAACCCAGAAACGCGACTTTCCCGGTCCCCTGCGGCTCTTCCTCCCCCGCTCGCATCCAGCCCTCCAGGGTCATCCCAGAGGTTAAGTTTGAGACCCTCCTCACCCCCCATCCCCTGTCCCCTCCCACACACGCAGTCTAGACCGTCTGTTCCACTAGGAATTAGAGCTTCTGCCCCACTTGCCCAGAAGTGAAGTGTCTGGCGGGTTAGCGGCCGCCTAGTCCCTAAACTGACCCCTCCCCAGACTGGCTCTCTACGAACCCGTGCTGGGGCGTTGCAGGGGACACGAAGATCTGGTGTTTCTGAAGACCCAAAAGGTCCCAGCGAAAGGAGACACCTGCACATTTGGGAGCAAGGGCCTAGTTGGCAGGGATGGAGCTGGCGAATTTAACTTCTGTTGGTCCGGCGGGCATCTCCAACCCGCTTGAGGAGCAGGAATCAAGGGCCCAGGCTCTGTCTCCCCAGGCCCGCCCTTGCCGGGAGCACCCTCCTTCGCTGGCGCTTGCTCTCCAGTACCTGTTCACACCTGGGCTCAAGGGTAGGGAGTGTCTGGGCCTTTAGCATTCCCTGAAGGAAGCCGTCCCCTTCTGGTTACAGTTTGAGGAACGAGCGCAAGTGAGGATGTGGGGCGGTCACTGGTTGCGCTCACTCTTGTTTCTACTGAAGCGGGTTTTACAAAGTTGCCTTCGGCTAAATATAGCTTGAAGTTGAGGGACTGCCAAGGAAATGTGGGCACCTGTAGTTGCCAGGACAGGTGGCATTCATGGCTGGGACCAAGAGCCAGCTCATCTTTATGACACTCAGAGTGGTGGGTGGGGAAGAAGATGGGAAACTGAAGACAACGAGTGGGCTCGGAACAGTGATGAGTTCCAGCTTTTCCCTGAACATGGGATTCTCTCGGCTGCACCCAGCCCCTCCAGCTCGGCTTCTCTGCGTCCAGAATGTGGATTTTTGGATAGAGCTGAGTCTGAGTCTAGTGGGTCTGACAGCCAGAAAAGACGAGGGAGGAGTTGAGGATTTACAACATCCATAGAAAAACTTTAGATGTGCTCAGGAGTTGGCCAAGAAGAGGCCCAGAGACTGCGGCTGCTGCCCTAGAACAATCCGGCTTTTCTAGAGAGGAACAGGGCCCAGCTGGCCTTGAGAAATTTGCCAGAGAATGACTTCACTTTTCTCCTAGAGCAATTGGATTGCAATCATTAGTGCTGTATTTTTTTCTGCGAATCCGTTTACTCCGATCTTCCCCAAGGATGGTTTTATTAGGACCACAGGATTTTACCAACCACTGGGTAACACACTGCTTGTGCAGCAATTATTTCGAGGTGGAGGTATTTATGGGACAGGCTTAAAATCCCACTTATTAAAGTGACTAACCTAAAGTGTGTATGTGTGTGTGTGTGTGTGCACGCGCGCATGTCAATACTGCCAACACTCAGCAGCTCCCTAGGTAACAAACTTGAATTAGAACGAACTCCGTTTAACATGCCCTGAAATAGAGATTAAGAAGTAGATTTAAAAATACCTCGTCCACGCCTCCCTACCCCTCTGCCAGCTGAACTGGCCCCAAACCTCACGCGGAGCCACCGGGATTCCAGCCAAGTGTGGCTACCGCTAACACCACCAGGGCCACCGGGTCCTGGGGTGACCCCCCAGTAGGTTCTACTCAGAATCCGAAACCCTCAGGACAAATGGAAGAGTTTTGTTTCCTCTCAGAGTTGGGACAGGCAACGATCTAAGCAAACCAGAATTTCAGAACAGGTGTCGCCCTAGCAGTGGCGGGTGGGAGGGTTTTACTCCAAGCTCACTGAGGACAGATGAGATCCCACATTGAGAAGTTAGCTAAGACCGGGCCCCTCGGCGCCCCTCCTTAGACCTACTTCTCTGGGCTAAGACATAATTTCAGTGTGTAGACACTTCCTCGCCCACACACAATTCAATTTTAAATTAAACAAGGCTCTGAAACCATATTCCCGAGGGGGCACATGATGAACTTTTGTTCCCGGGAGCTAGCCCGGTCCCCTGCGCGGTGAAAGTCTTAGATCCCCCTTCAGATGTGGAGGGACGGAGCACCCAGGAGACTGCCACAACGTGCAGCGGCCTCTCCCATTCCCCCACCTTGCAGTTCTCTGGAATAAACTGTGCCTAGGCAGCGCGGCCGTCGGGTTTCCTCACGCTTTGCCCTGAGCTCCAAGAGTCACCAATTCCATTTTCGCAGGTCCCAACCCTGACCCGGCGCCCACCGCGGCGATCACTTACGTGGGCAGGGCCCTCAAGGCGCGCGCAAGAGACCCGGGGCCCGTGCGGCATCCGAGCGGCTGTGCTGGGCACGCGGCAAGGCACTCCACACCCCAAAACAGGCACTAGAAAGGAGCAATTAAAACCACAAGTGCGACTCGGAAATCGGGACTAGCCGAGCGGCTCCGGGTGTTGTCTGGTGGCGGAGTCATTAGCTGGTTGTTGCCACAAAGCCTCACCGTGTGGGGTTCGGTGATTAAGGAAAAAAAAAATCTTTTAAACGTTGGCAAACCCGTTATTGGTTTGTGGGTTTTTTTTTTTTTTTGGCTTTTGTTTTTCTTTTTGCTCCAACCACGCTTCCTGAAATATTTCTGCCCCCAGCATCATGCCCTTAAACCAAAGGAGAGAAATTCTGTGGGCACCAGCAGCTGCTACAGAAGTTAAAAAAGAGAGAAACCCCCTCTTACTAATATCTGTAACGACAGCACCGATGTAATTTGTTTTGAATGTTCATTTTTATTGGTGTTCCCTCTGCCAAAATGTGCTTGATTACAGAGGTTTGTCCTGTGATCATTGCACACTCCAGACAGGGGAAGGTACAGCGACGAAGGTTCAGCTCAGGCCAGATCAAATCCCGGGCTGTTTAACGCTGAAAGGCTGCATGTTGCTATTAGTGTTAAATATATGGCTAATTATGCGTATGAAAATTAAACATCAGTGTTATGCTAATGGGGCGCCTTCAGCTGCGGATTTGAGCACTTGAGACTACCATTTAATCAAATGAATCAGTAACTAATACATCTGCACGTGTGAACTTTCACAAGATCATTTCCCCGTTCCCGTCACACCGCTAAATTATGAAAGAAATAATTATCAACACTTTCTAATTACCTAACAAAGTAATTTGGGATTCACCGTGGGCTGGCGGGATGGGGAACAACATTCCCTAGCAGCCAGGGTGGTGTGCGCCACGCCGCGAGGGGGTGGCTGTGTGGCAGTAGTGGGGGGCGGTGGTTGTGCGCTTTTCTGTACCTAGCACCCCAGCTAGGCACCTTGGTAGCTCTTGCCTCTATCAGCTCTGCCTCTAGGCCCAGTGGCGCTCGCTTTGGCCACTGAAGGTGAGGAAGATCGTGGGTGACAAGGAGAGATAAGTCTACACGCAGATATGCGAGCCTACCACAGGCCTGGTTTTGCTGAGGGTTTCGGTGTCCCCCAGGGACTTCAAAATCCTAGGTACTCTCACCAGACCCCAGGAGGCCGAAGAATGACCCCCTGGAGTCCGCAGCTCAAGCAGATTCGAGCTCGCCGGCCTCCAGGCTCCACGCTGCGCTGCGCCCCCGGGGCGAGTGAGCCCGGGGCGCTCGGCGCAGAGGGAGTGGAGAGGGGAGGGGGGCGGAGGAAGGCTGGGAGGGAAAGAGGATGTGTTGGGGGAGGGGGCGGTGCGGCCGCCTTTCCTGGGAGGAGAAGCGCGGGTTCCTGGCTCTCCGCGCGCACTGCTTTAATCAGACCCGTGCAGCCTCGAGCTGGAGTGGCCAGTTGGGCCTGGAGAAATGCGAGCGGGCCCCAGGGAGCGGCGGCGGCGGCGGCGGCGGCGCGGCGGCCGAGTGAGTTCGCCCGGAGGGCCCCCAAACCCCGACCCCCGGGATGTGGCTCAGCGGACACGGGCCAGAGAGGCGCGGCCAGGAGGCTCTGCGCTAGGCACAAGGCTCTCGGGAGGACTGCAGTCTGTTAGCCTCCTCGGGCGCCCCCCAGTGCGCGACTCCGAGCTCAGGAGGCCCCGGCTAGGCTCCTGAGCCCCTCTAGCTCAGTGCTGGACTGGATGGCGGCGACGAGAAGCGGTCCCGGGTCCCCAGCGTTGGGGGCGGGCGAAGGGTGGGGACATTAGGGGAGAGGGCGGTGGCGCCGAGCCGCTAGTTGGTTTCTGGAGAGGAAAGCGCGCGAGGGAGGGGGGAGGCCGAAGAGTCGCGGGCCGCCTAGGTCCCGGCGCGGACGCCGCAGCCCATTGTGCGTGCCGCACGGCGCGCTCTATTGCAGAGAAGCCCGGGCCGGGAAGCGTGGACGCACCTCTCCCGAGGCCCGGCCGCCTCGCCCGCTCTAGTCCGGCGGAGCCCGAGCGCCTCGGACCAATCCCCAGTGATTATGCAAGACGGCGGACCAATCAGCTCCGCCAGCTCATGAATATTTATGACCTTGGCTGAGTCAAAGCTTTGAACCGAGTTTGGGGAGCTCGGCAGCATCATGCTTAGACTTTTCAAAGAGACAAACTCCATTTTCTTATGAATGGAAAGTGAAAACCCCTGTTCCGCTTAAATTGGGTTCCTTCCTGTCCTGAGAAACATAGAGACCCCCAAAAGGGAAGCAGAGGAGAGAAAGTCCCACACCCAGACCCCGCGAGAAGAGATGACCATGACCACCATGCCAGAAAGTCTCAACAGCCCCGTGTCGGGCAAGGCGGTGTTTATGGAGTTTGGGCCGCCCAACCAGCAAATGTCTCCTTCTCCCATGTCCCACGGGCATTACTCCATGCACTGTTTACACTCGGCGGGCCATTCGCAGCCCGACGGCGCCTACAGCTCAGCCTCATCCTTCTCCCGACCGCTGGGCTACCCCTACGTCAACTCGGTCAGCAGCCACGCGTCCAGCCCCTACATCAGTTCGGTGCAGTCCTACCCGGGCAGCGCCAGCCTCGCCCAGAGCCGCCTGGAGGACCCAGGTATGTGCGCTTGCCAGGGAGAGGGAGAGGAGGTACAAGGGAGAGAGGGGAAAGGAGGAGAGAGGGGGAGAATAGAGAAGGAGAGGGGGAGACAGAGGTGGGATGGGGGTGGGGAGGACGCGGGAGTAGTAGAGGTTTCGAATATCAATCTATGGATCCTTGTCATAGCAAATAAATTTTTTAAAAAATCCACTCAATTTGCAACAATGCAGCAAAGGAGATAAATCCAAGAGCGTCTCCTGGCACTGGCTGGGCCTCTGGGCGGCTCGGTGCGCTAAGCACACAATGAATGCCACGCTGGAAAACAGAAACCCACATGTGCACGTATTAGTCTCGGTAATTATTTATTGCGTAGCGCTATAAACAATGTATGCAATTAAGGGTAATTAAACCTCAACTACCGTCTGCAAAAATAGCAAACTTTCCCTGCAAAGGCAGGAGCAGCGATCCTGGGAATGGTCCCATCCCGCCTGCAGCAGCCCTGGACAGGCCCTCAGACTTTGGGGGACCCTTCCATGCCTTTCAGAGTTTCTTGAACTTTCTCTCCCCGTTCCTGACTCCGCCACCCCTCGGTAGCCACTCGTTCTCGGCTCTGCGTACTAAAGGCGGTCCCTCGCATTAACAACAGCTCCCGCTTCTGCTGTCCCTCCAGGGGCAGACTCGGAGAAGAGTACGGTGGTGGAAGGCGGTGAAGTGCGCTTCAATGGCAAGGGGAAAAAGATCCGCAAACCCAGGACGATTTATTCCAGTTTGCAGTTGCAGGCTTTGAACCGGAGGTTCCAGCAAACTCAGTACCTAGCTCTGCCCGAGAGGGCGGAGCTCGCGGCCTCCTTGGGACTCACGCAGACGCAGGTACCTCGCAGCTGCCACTCCGCTGCGCCAAGCAGGCTTCCCGCGGCCGGCCTGCGCCTGGGGATTCATTTCTTGCTCGCTGGGCCTCAGGGTCGGGGTGTCACTGTGTGTGTGTTTGTGTTCACCCCTGGCTCTCAGCGTCTCTCCTTCCTCCCTCATTCTCTCTGCCCTAGCTCTGTTGCTGCTCTCTATACCCTGAGCTGCCTCCCGCCTGGCCCTCTGCCCCTGGACAATCTGATTAGGGCGCAGGAAGGATTTCCCCAGACGTTTTGTTTGGGAACTGAGGTCACACGTGCCTGAACAACTGGAACAATAGACTCGGGGCTTAATCCCCTCCTTTGCCTTTAAAGTGTGTGACTAATCATTCTGGGCCTGAGTTCGCGCCTCTGTCTCCCTCCTCCTCCTCCTTCTCACCGGCCAGGGGGTGGGGGCGAACCCTTTCCTCCGCCCTCCCCTCTTACCTCTCAAGTCCCAGATCCTCAAGGAGAAACGGGACCTTCCTTCCCGGATTTCTCTAAGATCCCGGGGAGCCCATGGGCGTACTGACCATGGCCAGCACGGGTTTCCAACGTCAGGTTCGGAATTTGGAGCAGAATTGGGGAAAGCAAACGGACCCTAGAGAAAGATTGGTTTGAGTCCAAAGAAAAGTTCAAAAAAAGCTTGTGGCCCCCTTAGTCCGCAACTCACTCATGGGCAGAAAGGACGGTGCAAAGAGAAGGCGGGTAGCTTTGCAAATAAATTTCTTCCACTCCTTCCTAGGTTTTCGATTATTTTATTGATGTCGATATTGGAATTGCTGGCTGGGTGTTGTGCAGGCTCTGCGTCTTCCGCAGACGGTAACCACGGTCAGATTGAGCCCCTGGCGGGCTAAGGCCTGGATCGCAGCGCGCCCCTCAACATAACTCCCCACTGGCTCTCTGAGAGCTGCCCCTATGGGCAGGTGGCAGGCGGTCTGGCCTTGGAGCCTTTGGCTCTTATTGGAGGGGGTCTTCACCTCCGGCATGGAGCTGCCAGCTTACTCAGGGTAGTGGGGGGCTCATATCTCTTACTGTCCTGCGGTCCCCTGTCTTTCCTCCCCAGACCAAGGGTAGGCTCAGTGGTCCCAGCCCGAGTCACGTTGTTGTCCGCTCTTGCAGGTCAAGATCTGGTTCCAAAACAAGCGCTCCAAGTTCAAGAAGCTGATGAAGCAGGGAGGGGCGGCTCTGGAGGGTAGCGCGCTGGCCAACGGCCGGGCCCTTTCTGCTGGCTCCCCACCCGTGCCGCCAGGCTGGAACCCTAACTCCTCATCCGGGAAGGGCTCAGGCGGAAGCGCGGGTTCCTACATCCCCAGCTACACGTCTTGGTACCCTTCGGCACACCAAGAAGCTATGCAGCAACCCCAACTCATGTGAGGTTGCCCACCTGCCTCCTTCCCGTCTCCCCGAGCCCGGGCCCCTCCCGCCTCCAGGTCCATCTACCCCGTCCGCGTGCCCTGGGCCCGGAAAAGAAGGGCCTAGAGGGAGGGAAGAAGAAGGAACACTGAAGGCAGGATACCCGCCACCTCCTCCCTGCGAGGTCCGGCCCAGCGACTTCCCCTTCCCAGCGGCTGCACTCCAGCCTGAACCCTGGTTTGGGCCGAGCGGTGACAGCGGAGAGTGGCCTCAGAGGGCAGGCACAGCCACCCAAGACAGCCCTGAGCAGCAAGACAAACCCATTCAACCCGACCCACCGACCCTCAGCTTTGTGGGACTATCAGGAAAAAAAAAATGTAGAAAAAGCAAAAGATCTTTTCTGTCCTGTCAGTCTCTTGTCTTTTTTTGCTCTGTGTGCTGACAAAGTCAAGGTCCTCGTTCATCCGCTGTCCTCATTCTGCACCCTGTGCAAAACGTCACCAGGTCCCAGCGGCACGGGTCCTGCCTGCCGCCCGGCTTCGGATCCTGGGACGTTTTGCCTGACCATCTGTGTAACTTGTTTGGGAACTGGGGGAAATTGGAGGGAGGGGTTTTTATTTATTGAGGAATGGACTTGGCCTGAGGCTGAGTGTTTGCCAATTCGAGGTTCTGTGGAGCTCGAGGAACACACTGTTGAAACGCACTGTTTGCTTTAAACGCACCCGGAAAAACGAATGAGGAGGACGTGGTGATTTTTAATTTATACCGTAAGTTTTGTACTTCGCTGATATGGAGAGTTTGGAGCCGGATGATTTGCATTTTTTACATGTCCAGTATTGACCTGAAAAATTTTTTTAAAGATAAATGAAGCCAACACGATTTTCTCCTCTCGGGAGGAACTCTTGGTTGCTTTGCCTGGACAAGAAGGAAAATCCTGGTTTCCTCCTTGGGTACAAAGAGAGAGGGAACCAATGGGCAGCGGAGAACAGGCAGGCTTGAGTAAGCGCCCTAATTCCAGTGGGCTTTAAAGTAAGACAAAAGCAGCTTTACAACAATTTCTAGAGACTCAACCACAGAATAATGCCAGTCACCACCCTGAACGCACAGTCTCCAGTGCAAGATCTAATCACTGTACATATTATTATTGTTATTATTATTGTTCTGTAAACATGTTGCACAAGCTTAGCCTTTTTCCGTTCCGTTTTGTGTGGCTGTAAAACCCCATGCTTTGTGAAATGAGAATCTTGACATTTTACTTGTGAAATTTGGAAAATGTGATCAATTGAAATCAACCGTGTTTGTGTTCTCTATGTCAAAGTTTAGTTTTATATTGAGAATGTTAACTTATTGCTTTGTATCTTGGGGGAAAAAAGAACTTTGTAAATAAGTTATAAAGTTTCTTTGAGACAGTAAAATTATGATTTAGAGAAAGAGCTGCTATCTTGTGCACTGTGTGAGGGTGTGCCGGGCGGGCCAGACTCCCAACTCTGGAGACAGCCCAGAACGGCGGCGACTCATGAGGACAGAGTGAGGGCACCAGCCTCCCACACACCAGGATACCGTCTGAGGCACCCCACTGGATCTGTTCTTCTTGCTTTGCTCCCTCCACCCCTAAGGTGTCTGAACTCTACCTGAGTGGGAGGGGTGGGGAGAAAGTGCTTGGCGAGGGTCCCAGGTGAGGAGGCTCAGGGACAGGTGCCGCAGGGCAGAGCTTGAGGCATAGGAACCAAAAGGACGGTGAAGACCGGCTGAGAAGAGGTGAAGGCAGAGTTCAAAATCAGCCCGCCTGACAGATTTTAGTTCTTCCCACGCCTGGCCACATCTCGGGAGGCCTGGAGGCCAGGAAGCAGAGATACTCTGCTTTGCCACTAGCCTCCAACCCGGATTTCTGGCCTCCCAGCTTTTTCGTGCCCGGAGGCGCTAGATTCTGTCGTGGAAAAGACCCGGCCAGACGCCAGGCAGGGACCGGAAGGACACGTCTGCCAGGCTACTTTCCAATCAATCAGTGCATTCATTCCAGGGGACAGGGTACTGTCCCAGGGAGCCACCCTGGCCCCTCCACATCGAGAAAGTCCCATTCCTGCCTAATGATCTGGGGCTTTTCTCTGCGTCTACTGAGAAATGGAGGTGCTATGGGAAAGGCAGCTGACCAGAGTCAAGTACATCATCCCCACTCCACCCCAGCCCGAAAGTCTCGAGGCCAGGCCGTTATGGGGACGCCTCCAGTGAAGCACTCGGGTTAGTTCTCTCCAGAAGAACGCGGACTCCAAAGGGCTAGAACCAAACTGGCTCCCTTCTCCTCGTGGCCCTGCGCCCCAGCCTAACACTAATCCCAACCCCAGATCCAGCGGCCGAGGCAGCTCCGGAAAGGTGCAGGCTCAGACTGGCTGTTTTGCGTGACTTCTGCTTTTCCCGCATCAGCCTTCCATCGCTGCTGCCCGCGGAGGCTGGCCCTCCACCTTTGGGGGGCCCTTTCAGGCGCTCGGTGGGGAGCAAAGCCTGGAAGGCAGTGATCTGTGTTGTGACAAGCACCCATTTTTCAATTGGTGCTGGTGAAAGATCAGATGCGCCGGGCTCTTCCGACGCCCTTTGGGAAGGGGAGGAGGAAGTGGCAGGGCTGGGGTAGGGGGCGTGATGGAGGAAGCAAGAGAGGTAGTGGAGGATGAAGCCGGGGACTTGAAGACTCCTTCTGGGTCTGGGATTGGGACTTTTCCTCTCCCAATGGCCCCTAGAACCATGAGTGCTAATGAGGGAGATCATATCTCAGAGCCCAGGGCGTGAGCGATTGGACCGGCCTCAAAGCTGAAAGAGGGAACCAATTTTCCAGGCTAGACTCCGGCAGCGCGGGGGCAGGGGTCTTCCTAGATTTGGATTCCCCTGGGAGATGTGACTTTGCCTGTGGGAGAATCACCCAACTGATTCATGTCCCCCAGACGACAGCTAGGGCGAAATGCCTCAAGCCACAGGCAAAATCTGTTTGGTCAAGCAGATTTTAATACTTTGAGATATTAGCTTATACTAATTTAATAATCTCTTGCTAACAGTTCAAATAGAGAAATTATTAGTTTTAGCTCAACGAAGGCGGTCTTTAGTTAGGCTCTATTATAATTATAAGCAGTTGTACTTTTAAAAAATGTTAATCTCAATATAGGCCTAATTAATGCTGCCTTGTTACTGACAAGTAGTTCATCAAATATCTGATTCAAAGATTTTCATAATGAGTATATTAATTAAACTATGAATAATCTAAAGGTGGTTATATTTAAACAATACCTCATTATAAAGATTAAATACTGATTTCGAATATTATGTCTTAACAATTGTCACTTAGAAAACACAACCTTTCCTTATGTATGAGTCTGTAATGGCAAAATGCAATTTTGGGATTTTTTCCCCTTGTTCAAAAAATGTGAACCTCATTTTAAAACACTTCTGAAATAGGTTACACACAGCTTAATGATTATCAAAATGACTCTTTTCTGCAAAAAAAGACCCCAAAGTGCGCGTACAGCTGCAAACCCAAGAGGGTCAGCATCATTTCACTGTATTCTCTTCTTGATTACAAGCCGGGCCCATCAAACACAACATAATTACAGTAATTTCAGGTTTATTTATTCTAATGCAGTTTCCCCATCTCTCTGGTAATTATGAGCAATTTTTTCACCCAGGGAATCTTTTTGCATTAACAAAAGAGATAACGCACTGAAAGCCAAATTTGCTGTGCATTGAGAAAAGGAAAAAAAAAATCAAATAGGTGCGAGCTGCCATCTCTGCAATTCTCGGGTACCGGAGCCGGCAAATTGCTTGCAGGTGTATGGAGCAAGCTTGTCAATGGCCGGGCCTCCAAATTAGCAAATGCACAGCAGCAAAGTAATGAAGACAGACTTAGCAAAATTGCCAAACAACAGATACCCCTTTAATATCTTCTCTCACATGCACTAGCTCTAAAAAGGGGTGGAGGTGGGAGTAGTGGTGGGGGTGGGGACAGAAGAAACAGTCCCCAGCCCCTTCCTCACTGGTCTTGGCTTTCATAAGTCCTGAAGAGGCTGAGTAGCCCTGTGAGTGGTAGTCTAATTGGGGAAGAACTCAGATCCTAAACCTAGGCAATATTTTAAAAATATAATACTGCAAACCTATTTATAGTTCACAGCTTTCTCTCACTGATCATTTTCTTTTATTTTTATTTCTTCTGGGAATCTGCACCTGGGCTGGGTTGGATGGCTCTTCAGTCTTCCTAATTCTGTACTAGTTTTTAGGGCCACAAAAAGTTATGAAATCCCCTGCATCTATATGCACAGAAGTGTGAATTTATTCTTAGAGTCAGTTGATGTAGAAACTAACTCTCCCTTGAAGAAACTATCAATTTCTTTCACCCAAAGAAAGATAGGTCTGGGCACTGGAGTATGATCTGAGATACTAGATCAAGGAAAATTGGGAGGAAAGAAACTTCCCAGCTTTAAATCTTTACCTGGTCTCCATCTCTTTCTTTCTGCATCTTTTATAAACTGATTTAAGAATTCTCTGGTTTTTATCATTCCACCGCCTGGGTTAAACACCCTTGAAATCATAGGCTAAAGCAAACTTTTCTGCTCTTCATCCCACATGGCCATAGGAACCTCCATCAAATACAATACAGAGGGCAAGGGTCCCTCCCTCCTTTGCCTTAAAGAAATCCTCTTCTGGTCCCTAGCTCCACAACAAACCCCAATTCCATTGTAAACTGGCATACGGCTCTAAAGGGTGCCTTGCCCAGGCTCCAGAAACATATCACCCCCACCCACCGCTTCCCTACCCCCTCCCTCATCCCCCAATCTTCGGGGATTAACACTTCCTGAAACATCAAGTGTTTTTATAAAAAGGAAAAAAAATAATCCTGACATCGCTGACAAGAAGTTTTGATGGAAGAATTAGCTGGTGCATACATAATCACTCCCCCACCCTCCTACTCCCGGAGCGGGAGCCGCAGCGGCGGGCGCAGCGCAGCCTTCCAACCCTCTGAAAAATGAAACCGGTTTCCACCCTTACCTTCTTCAGTGTCAATTTCAGATAATCTGGACACACACTCTTTGCTACATCAAATCAAAAGGGTCGAAGGCAGCTTTTGGCTGGGAGAATAACGGGAAAGAAAAGGCAAAAAAGAAAGAAAAAAGAGAAAAAAAGGAAAAATAGAAAAATACAAAACCGACCAAACCACAGCAAAACAAAACCAGAAAACCAAAAAGAATTCCCCCAGCCCCATCCTCCTATCCTGAGAGTAAAGAGTGGAAAGAGGTCCCCAGGACCAGGCGCCTCCGAGCGCCGCAGGCTTTTTGCAGCGCTGCGCTTGCAGAATAGGACTGAAATTTTCGGCTATATAGCCTCTGTCTTTATAGCTGATGAAAAAAATTGCAGATTATTAGCATAAATGTTTACTCTTCATTACGCTGATGACATTGTGCACTCGAGATCTTGGTAATCTTTGGGAAAATTATGAGTAATTTTTAAAAATTTTAAAGCAGCAGCAGTTACCATGCAATTCAGGCTAATTCTGCGTAGGCTCCGAACGGATATAATTATCGAGGAGTCAAGATGTTATGCTAAAAACTATGCATTGATATTCCCATTTATTATGTACATACAACTTTGACAATGTTGATGCTTGAAATAGCAGGAAATTGTCTTGCGCAAAAATTACAGTCCATATTAGGACATCTGAAATTGCGAAGAATTATATAGTAATTGCAGGCTTTCAGATGGGAGAGCCAGAATGCTCAAACTAGTGCAAATGTGGATAAAATTACAGATCAGAGCAAAAATTAGGGAAAAAGGGGGTCTGGGATTTTTCAGGTTGGCTATAGGATTCCGGAAGTGTCTAATGCCACATGATTGCTGCAGCTTTAGGGGAGACATTCATGCCTCAAATAGCGCCTTGGCCAGGGTGGCTTTAATTGAATTTCTTGGGCTTTTTCTTTTAATAGGGGCAAATGAGGAAATTGGCCACCCAGGGCAAATTTTCACTGTCCTCCCCGTGAACGTGTCGAGGAGAGAATCCCTTTCGCAGCGCGCCTGCCGTCCCCGCTTGGACGCCCCAGAGGTCCTGGGCCCCCCATCCTAAACGCAGCAACTGAGAAAGAAAGTGGCTGAACCGGATCCCCCCGCCCGCCACTTCCTCCTTTCTCTTTCTTTTCAATTCTCCCACCTCCTTCCTTCGGCCCCATTCCCGGATTCTGGCTAACCCGCTTCACTGTGCACTGGGACAGGGCCCTGGAAGGGGCAGGCCGGGCCCAGGAGGCGGGTGGAGGGGTGTGGGGGAGAGCTGGTTGACTGAGGTGTTGGTGCCAGCGGTGATCACCTCAGGAGACAGTGCCAGAGGTCGCCCAGTGCAGGCGAATATGAGCCTGCTATTTGGAGGCTTTGGGGAGGTGGGACGAGGAGGGAAGAACCTGAGGGTCCTCTGGGCCCACCCTGCGACTGCCTAGGCTCTTCTTTTGTCTCTAGGGCGGGGAGATAGCGTCCCCCCACCAAAAAACAAAAACACATTAACTCCCCTTTGGGCAGCGCTTCTCTCGGGCACTGAGACACCCTGCGACTTTAAGAAGCTGAGGCCAGGTCGGCGGAGGAGGGGGCGGGGCGGGGGCTGCCCCTAAGGCGGGGGAGCCCGGTGGCGCTCGGCTTGAGAAGCCGACGAGAGCGTGGCCGGCGCTTGGAGCAGCGGGGACTCGGTTGGGTTCTCTGGCCAGAGATCCCCATTGTTCCGGGAGTGATGATTTCACCTCTGGGTGTCCGAGACTTCTGGACCAAACTCGGGGGGTTGGGCTGGAGTGTGGCAAGCCCGCCAAGTCTGCTCGCCGCGGGTCGTAGTCGGGCCCCTGGGATCACCCCTGCGCGCTCCAAATCCAGTCCTTCCCTCCCCCTCGCCTCTCCTTCTCCGAACTTGTAGTCCTCTGCCTAGCAGCCTGGGCCCGTCTGGTGGACCCACTCTTCATCTTACCCCATTCCGCACCTAACCCTCGGCCCCTAACTCCTAGCTCGGGGCCCGACTCAACTGGGGACCCCTAAAGTGGCCTCTGGAGAATCCCGGAGCGCTTCCACGCAGCTCCCAAGCTGCTAAGACACTGCAGTGTTTGCGCGGTGGCTCCGGAGGATGAGTGGGAAGCCGGAGCCCGAGTCCCCCCGGGAAGAAAGGTCTGTCTAGAGACTGCATCTGCGTTCTTAGGTGGAGGCGCCGAGCAGCTGCTCTTTCTTTTCATGAAACATAGTCTCCCCCAACCCGCCCGGCCCCAGGCCCCAGGCCCCAGGCCCCAGGGCAGAATGTAACATCTTGTAATGTGGCAATCACCGCCAAACTCGTCCCCTCAAGAGGAACTCCCGCCGTGGGGAGGAGGTTCGGAGGGATGTGGGGCCTCGTCATCCGTCCGCAGTGGTGTGTGTGGGGGGAGTGCGGGGTGTCGCGGCTTGTCCAGCAGATCCCCGGTGTGGAGGCACGATCGGCCGGGGATGGGGGGGTTGGCTTCCCTGGGGCTGCTTTGGGTGTCACGACCCTGCAAGAGGCCGCCAGGCTCCGCAACACCTAGGTCCCCTAGCGTCAAGGGGGACTTGGTGTAACTCGGCTCCCGGGACAGCGCCCCACCTAACCTCTTCTAGGGCTCCGAACCCCAAAGTTTAATTCGAAGGGACCTGTCTGTATTTTAGGAGGAGAGGATTTGTAGCTTTATTCTCAAAGGAGTCTCTGACCCTAAACAGGTTAAAGCCACTGGTGGTCGCTGTTCCCTGGAGCAGGCTTGTGACTATTGAGCAAGTGCTGGGGGCGCTGGGAGTAGGGGGCTTGTGCTTGCGTTTTACTGGCCGTGAGAACGATTTTTTGAAAGGCAAGGAGGCTCTCTGCTCCCCAACATCCTTCTCTTTGGTGGGTGGGACTCCTAACAACAGAGGGTACCAGGATGGGACTCCTATCAGCGGAGGGGACCAGGAGCATTTGGCTACTTCGGATTTGAGCTTTTCTCCCCAGCCCCCCGCCCGGTCTTCTATCACAGAACTGTTTGTAAACAAAGTTCCAGGCTTCCCGGGCTCTCTCCGCCGCCACCAAATCTGATACTTCCCCAAAATTCGCCCCACCAATCTCGGAAATCGTTACGCAGGATGGATATTCACAATTTTCACAAGTGATCTTAAAAGAAGGCCGGGGGGGGCAGTGGGGGAAACCTAAACGGTCCCACATTGCAGCAGGGCTGATTAGGCCTGGGATCCATTCCCTCTCTTTTCTGGCCTCCCCAGTCGGTCCCGGAGCCGCGGGGCCGCCGGCGGGAATTCCGGGCAGCCGGAGGGGGTTGTGCGCCCAGCAGAGCTCCGCACTTGGGGCGAGGTGGCTGTGGGATCCCGAGCGCGCGCGGGATTGGGGGAGAGCAGGATTGAATGGGAGGAGGACGCGGGAGCGCCCGGCGGCCTGCAGTTGGCACTGGAACTCAGTGCCCGCGCTCTGCCAGAGTTCGCAAAGCCCTGCCAGAGGGTGGAGCGGAGAGGGCCGAGCACCCCTCTTTCTTCAGCTTCCCTCCCCCTGCTTCCCAGCGCTTGTCATATCCTGCCTCTGGCCTGATATTTCACGCAAGCAAATGGAGGGGGATTACAATGGAGATTTATGTGTGTTCTGAGAGCGGCTGGTTTCCCAGTGCACGGAGCTGAGATCGCTGCTTCCCATTTCCATTTTTCATTCGCGCTTTGGGGAGCGCAGCCGAGCGCGGGGGGAGCCTGTCTGCGTGGCGGCGGGCTGATCACAGGGCTCCGCGTCTCCAGGCGGGCCGGGAGACTGTGAGAAAGGCTTGCCTGCGCGTCGCCCCCGGCGGGGCTGGAGCCGGCCCCCGCCTCCCGGAGCCCGGCTTTGTTTCTCCCCTGGCCCACCCCTCCTCCTCCCCGCCCCCTCACTTCTGGGACCCAGGCGCGTCCTTGGGATTCCTTCTCTTTGCCCTTCTCCTTGTCTGTGGAAACGCCCCCTTCCCCTGGCCCCTGCACTCTCCTGCCCTCGGCTTCGCCGGCTCCCGGTGGAAAGGCGCACGGTGGCCCGGCCCGACCCCGCCGCCGCTGGGTGCCAGGTTCGGTGACTCCGGCGAGTCTGTGGGGCCTCGGCCCACGCCGGAGCTGGGGCCGCCCGCCCTCCCGACTCCCAGGCTCGGCTCATGCCAAGGCCTGTTGCGTGATTCCAACTTGGTCTGACATTCCCTGCCCCGGGCGCTCCGGCGTAGGCCTCTTAATCATCTTGTCTGCTGCAGATCCTCGACACCAGCCAATTTACTGCCCGTCTCTCCCTGCTGGTTTCGGGAGGAGGAAGGGGAGTGCGCGCAAAGGAGGGGAGGGTACAGTCAACCGCAGGAGGAAGGCTGGCACCAGCTACTGGCACTCAAAAAACCCACAGAATTTGGAGCTGGGGTGGGAGTGGGTGGAAACGGATAGGGGTCTGCCAGGCAGTGGTTGCTTAGGGAAAAGCAGAGAGGCGGGTCAACAGGCTTCAGTCCAGGCCCCCCTAGCCTGGGAAAACAATGCAAAAGGACATTGGATTGTGTAGCCTTTGCTGCCCTTCCCGGGACCCCAATTCCCTGGATAGCACTCTGTTGTAAACCAGACTCAGAGGAGGCCCCAAAACAGTCTGGCCAGAAAAGTCAGGATTCCTCTCAGGATGATGCCACTGAGGCCAGAAAGTCACCTCTGCCCCATGTCTGTTTTTGGCAGATGAGTTGAAGACACACAACAATATGGATGGCCTGAATGACCATCCTAGAGGAAAGGAGGCCGGGACCAGGTAAGCAGGGCTCTATAGCCTGTGCCCAACCTCCTCTCCAGTAGAGGAGAGTACTTTCAGAGAGGATGACTGGGATTCAACCCCCTCTCCCACCCCTCCCCAAGCAGCCAGAGCTCCCCCAGCCCCAGGATGCTGCTCTTCCACACAAGGTGAAGTTGGAAAGGTGTCTGGGTAACTCCAGGTTTTACAATCACAGGCAAAAGTAAATCCTCTCTGTTTGGGGGTACTGTGATACAACAGTTAATACTAAATTCTAAATAAAATGTATTTAGAATATAAGTATGTGAGTGCTTATCACATACCAGGCACTGTTACATCATTATAGGTTCACAATTCTAACCCATAGCTGTTATTTCTCCTATCTTATAGATCTGCAAGCTGTAACACAGAAAGGTTAAGTGGGTTGCCCAAGGTCACACAGTCAGTGATTAAAGCCAGGAAGCTTCCAACTCTAGGCCCCAGAGCTTTCAAGGAAAGGGACTTTTATTAATAGTTCAAGCCTGCATTAACCACCAACTCCTGGCCTTTGCAGAGAATGCTATAAGGTAGGGTCACTTCCAAAGCTGGACACTGGTTGTGTGGGGCCCAAGGTAGAAAGAGAGCTGCATGCTATGTGGACCTTTTCCCTCCAAGAGTGTGAGATGGAAGAGATGTCACTCTCATCCCAATGGGTGTCAGTTTCTGTGTGTGTATACATGAGCGTGTGTGTGTGTGTGTGTGTGTATGAATTTGTACGTCATGTTGTGTGTGAGTGTAAGACTGTGATTATGAGCGCGTGATGGTGAGGGTGTTGTAGTGCGTGTCATCGTGTGTATGCCCGTATGTAAGAATGAGGTCGTGAGAATGAGGTCAAGAGTGTGACTGTGAGAATGTGTATCGGGGAGTGTGAATAGTATAGATGGGACTGTGAGAGTGTGCATCAGTGTGTGATTGTGTGTGTGCTAGCGCAGCCCTGTGCGTTGGGGTCGCCCTGCATTCCAGAGCAGCCAACCGTGCCTCCCCAGGGTGACTCACAGACTTCTCGGTTCAGCCAGCCCCCAAAAGGCCGCGGGGCAAACGGAGGGGAGATCCAATGTAGGGGTCTGACCCCAAGGCTGCAGCTGAGCTCAGGCCTGGGACAGCAAGTCCCCCGCGGCGGCTCGGATGCACCGCCTGGCCTGCAAGGCGGACGCGGGGGCGGCCAAGAGGGCCCAGGCGCGGGGCGGTGGCGCCGGCGCCGGAGGAGCCGGGCGGGCGGAGGCTGGAGCCGCCCGGCGCTGAGTGAGTCACCGCGCCGCCGGCTGGCGAACTCCGCGCGGGGACTCGGCGAGGGCGAAGTGTGAACCCTCCACTTAGGTCCCGCGCCAGCGCGCCTGTCCTCGCCTCGCCGCACCTCCGAAAGACGTCAATGTCGCTCTCGGCTGACAGGCTTCCCGGCCTGGGCAGCGGCTCAAGCTCTGAGCACGCGACCGATGAAACCTTGGACCAAGGAAAAAGAGCACACGTCCAAAGAAAACAATAATTTATTTAAATAATCTCTTCATATTGTAAAATCAACATTAAGAGCACGTTGTTTTCATAATAAATAACCCCAAAATACCTTTCATTTCAACGACAAAGACTTTAGGATAAGATATAACAAATCCAAATCAGTAGCTTAATTTAACAATTTTTTTTCAAAGGGAAAAATAAAACGGAGAGGTTGCTGAGGTCACTGCTAAACCGCAGTTTTCACAACTGGGGGTTTACAAAAATGTCTGAAAAGATGAGTATTTTTATACAAATAAATCGGTGGGAAAATCTGCACAGACACCTTTATTTACAAACTGTGTCCAAGTCCAGGCTAATAATCCTCAATAGGTTTTAAAAAAGATAATTTAAACGCATATTTTGCAGTGTTCACATATTAAAAAATCATTTTTTCAACATCAAAATGAGGTCATCCGCAAAGGCACCTAAACTTTTAAAAAAATAAAAATAAAAAAACTCCACTGGTGATGGATAAAGAGAGAGCTAAGGGAGCGCGCCCGGAGGAGCGCTCAGCTGGGGGATGGGGCTCAGAGGCCTGGGAAGAGCGGGGCGGAAAAGAGCGGCGGGGCCGCCCGGGTCAGGGGGGCTCGTGGGGGAACGCGGGCAGGCAGGACCCCGGAGGTCAATAACCGAAGCGGACTAGAGCTGAGCCCCGGGGCGGGCGAGGAGAAAGGAGCCTCAGAACGCCGAGAAGGCTCTCGGGCGGGGGAGGCGTCCCTCAGCTCTTGGCCCGGGGCAAGGAAGGCGCCGGAGCAGCTTGTCCGGCGGAGAGAAGAGGGGAGGCAAGTCCGAGGCGGGCTCGAAGTGGCCGAGCCCAGGGGCTCAGGTCGGAAATGCGGCCGTGGGGAGGAGGCCTTCGCTACGCCGCTGTCCGGTTCTCCCGAGAGGAGCCCACGCCCCCCAGTTCCCGGCGGCTCGGTGGCTGCACTAGGGAGTGGAGCCTAGGGCGGGCCGTCACAGGTCGCAACCTCCGGGAGGAGTGGGTGGCGGCAGCGGGCCAGTAGGAGGGACCTTCGGTTGGGGGGCGAGCGCTGAGGATGGCTGTTCTCTGCTCTCTCAGTCTCTGGCGTGTTCTCCCTCGGGTTAGAAAATCGTCCCCGCGCTCACCGGGGTGCCCCCGCCGCCGTGGTGGTGGTGGTGGTGGTGGTGTGGCTGCGGGGTCTGGGTGGGGTGCAGCAGTGGCGCTGTGGCCTGCAGGTGTGAGGCGGAGCCCGAGGCCTGGTGGTACCACGGGTAGTTGCCCAGAAAAGCCGAGGCCGCGCTGCTCGGGCTGGAGCCCGAGCTGCCCGCGCCGCTGCCACCGCTGCCGGGACCGCCGCCGCCCCCCATCCGCTGCGGCGCACCGAAGTCCCAGGAGGCGGGCGCCGAGACCGGCGGCGAAGCACAAGGTGGCGAAGCGCTGGCCCCGGGGTGCTGTTCCGAGGGTATCTCACCGCTTTTCCACATCTTCTTGAACTTGGACCGGCGGTTCTGGAACCAGATTTTGACCTTTGTGGAAAAAACACCCGAGCATTAGTGGAAGAACCTGGGCATGGGGCAGGAGAGGGGAGGACGCTGAGAAAGACCTCCTGCTAGAGGTGGGCCCCGAGCACGCAGAGCACTCTGGCCCGGTAAGCGGATCACGTGTGGAGGCCTCGGAGGCTCTGCGGTGCCTGCTCTGTTGGGAGGTAATCTCCAGCAGGCGAAGACTGCTGATGTGTGCGCGCACTGTGGTGATGGGGCCGGCGGGAGGTGGGTCAGAGGGCCAGTTATTTCACCCGCTTAATCAGAAGCGACAAGTACGGGATTTCTGCCCACCCGGGTCCTTCCTTCCCTCTCATGCGGCGGCCCCTTAGAAGTTTTCAGCTTTCGGCCTAGAAGCTTAGGATTCCTGAGACGCGGGGCCTGGAAATCCTTAGAGCTACATAAAATATATTTTTAAGAACATTGTCCTGAACCCGTCTGTTTCGCGGCCATCCCAGGCCAGCGCCCTCCTCGCCTGCTGTGCGAGAGCCCCACCTGAGTCTGGGTGAGGCCCAGAGACGCCGCCAGCTCGGCTCTCTCGGGCAATGCCAGGTATTGAGTCTTTTGGAAACGCCGCTGAAGAGCCGCCAGCTGGAAACTGGAGTAGATGGTGCGGGGTTTCCGGACTTTCTTTGGCTTCCCGTTCACTATCCGGATTTCGGGTTCAAGGTCCTCCTTCTCTGCAATGAAACGGAATCTTGAGGACCACGCAACTTATGGGTCCTAGAGTTCCCACCCGCCTGGAGGGCCCTGCAGGGGACTTGGCCTGAGCCAAGAAGCGGGTTCCCTGAGACGTGAGGCTTCCAGGCTCAACTTTGCAGCGCGCGGACTGGCGCCATCACCGCCGGGAGCTGGACCCTCCAGGCAAGGGGAAGACAGGCGCACACCCGAGAGAAAGAAGCAGGTGGCAAGGAAATGCAGTTACCATGAGGCATGCACCGTGCTCCCACCCGGCCCAGGAGGCCACCAGCTCTCACCAGCTGAGTGCTGAGGTATGTAACCGGTGACTCGCGGCAGAGTGGAGTTTGGGGAGGGTAAAGGGCAAGAGCAGGTGGTGAGCAGGCGGTGTGAAAATCCAGGGCTTCGGATCGGCCCCCCTCCCCAAATATGTTTACCCATCCATCCCAGTAACTAGACCGATTTGACATCCCTGATGCTAGCGTTATGCATACCAGGCTCGTTGTTGGCCGGGGATGAACTGGTCCCATAGGGCGCGTAGGAGGTGTACGCGGCGGAATAGCCCAGGTCGTAGCTGCTCTTCGCAGAGTAAGGGACGTTGTTGAGGCCGCTGGCATGGTACTGGTAGGAGCCCATGTGCGCATAGGGCGAACCCCCACCGCCACCACCCGCCGGGTGCTGCTGGTTGGTGTAGTAGCTGCTGTCGGTAGCTGTGGACACCGGAAGGGTGGGCGACTCCTGGGGCTTGTGGAGGCTGCTGCTGTTGCTGTTGCTGCTGCCCGGGCCCGCGCCGCCACCGCTCGGGGGCTGCGGGTGCTGGTGGTACGTGCTGGAGGCCGTGATCTGGGTCGAGTGCATATCAGCCACTAGACTGTCAAAGACTCCAGTCATCCTGGCCCGGGACGGGAAAGAGCAGGGGTGGCGGGCGCGCGGGGGAAGCGAGGTGCCTCCTCCGTCTCTCCCGGTCCCCTCCAGCAGCCAATGTAATTACGGGGGTGGGGGGAAAAACAAGAAATGAGGCAACCGTCTAGGCGCCTCCTCCTCCTCCTCCGAGGGAGGCAATCACCGTGCGCTGCTCCGGGCAGCTGCCGCCGGCCACATCCTCTCTCGGCCTCTTGGCCCGCTCGGCTCCTTGCCCAGCGCGGCTCGGGCGGGGGGCGGGCAGTGGAGGGGGCAGAGGTGGTGGGGCCGGGTCGGGGCTCCGGGAGGCGGGAGCAGGTGAGCGGCCCGGAGCGGCTTTACAATTGTCTGCCAGGCGGGCTCCTGCAGGGTGGGCATTTAACACTCGTCACGTGAGCACGGGCCACGTCACCTAGCAACAGCCAATGAGAAGCAACGGGCCGCGGGCCTCCAGGCGTCCGGGCCCGCCCGGCCGGGGGGCCGGTGTCACATGGCTGGCGCTGTGCTGCTGCCGCCGCGAGCTCACATTGGAGTGCACACTGCCGGCCGCTGAAAGCGCAGCGAGGCAAGGGGCCGAGGTGGGGGGCAGTCGGGTGGCCAAAAGCGGGAGGACAGAAGTCGTCAAGACAGACTGGCGTTTTGCCTCAGAGGAAGAAGCGCGGTCCCCATCCCGTTCTGTGTGCAAGTGCCAATTCCAGTGATTCGTACTTTCATGTCTAAGGTCAGTTTTCAAACACATTAATCAAAATAAATCGGTGCCGAGAGCCTGGCCAGCTCGCTCTCCGATTTTCCTCGAAGTGTCTGGCGTTTACTCTTGTCGGCCACTACTTGACGTAGCCAATGGATTTAAATTATCCATAAACCACGTATAATATTCGCTTCCTAACCAATCCACAGGGATATTAGGACAATTAATCAGGTAATATGTAAAAGTTTCCCCCTTGTTGCTGGAAAGAAAGGCAATATAAACTCAAAGGTATTATTGCTAATAATATATTTGAAACCACTTTCCCTCTACTTTCCTGACAAGCTGAGGCTGAGTAATTATGTATATTTGATGGGTCATTAACACCCGCGAAGCGATCGCTAGGACTTCCTCCTTAGGGTGGAAAGGTTGACCAGATGGCCTTCAAAGTTTATTCTAACTCAGAATTTGGTATTTTTGCGAAAGAGAAAATGGGATAATACGTAGGTGAGATTACAGATTTATCAAATATAGGTACTAGGTTTATCACGTCTTATTAAATTACAATGAATTGAAAATTTTGTCTCATACATTTAATTTAACCCTATTTTACAGTTTTGCACTTTACTACTCTGTTCCGCCCTATTATTGCAATTTCTTCTTCTCCTGTTTTTTTTTTTTTTAATAAGAAATGGTGACTTCCTCTATATGTCTACATTTCGCGTTGTTGGGGAGCTTGGCTGGGCGGTTACGGACGTACGCCTTGCGGGACTCCAAGTCCGAAGGTCATGCGGCAGCGCCTGCTTTGTGGCGCCACCTGGTGGGCAATGTTCGAGGTTGCGGCGCGTCCGGTAGACGGTCTAATCACGCCCAGGCGCCAGCCTTTGAAACCCCCCAAAAGAACAAAATAGTAATTAAAAGCCACAAAACTGTGCTAGTGCGCGCCATCTGAAGCACCCCTTCCTAAAGACATAACATGTCGCTGAAAGAACTTGTTGCAACAACTGTCTAATGGAAAACAAGTTGATACTTTGAAAAATATGATCTTTGGTCTTCTTCCCCAGAAAAAGCAAGTGTGTAATTAAAACTCCAGCATTCGCACAGCGGAATAATAAGGCGGGTAACGCGCCTTCTCTACTTGGATTTCGTCCCCATCTTTCTTTTGGTTAAAGAAGGTCCCTGAAAGCCAGGCGCGGTGGTTCTGGCCTGTAATCCTAGCATTTTGGGAGGCTGAGGTAGGAGGATCACTTTAGGCCAGGAGCTCGAGACAGCCTGGGCAACATAGTGAGACCCTGTCTCTAAGAAAAAAAGAAAAGAAAGAAAAATTAGCTGGGCATAGTGTTGCACCGCCTGTAATCCTAGCTACTCAGGAGGCTGAGGCAGGAAGATCACTTCAGCCCAAGAGTTTGAGGTTGCAGTGAGCTATGACAACAATGCCACTGCACTCTAGCCTCGGAAACAGAGTGAGACCTTGTCTCAAAACAAAACAAGAAAGAAGGCCCCTAGATGGGGAAGAATGAGATTATTAGACACACTTGGTGGGGCTCACCACCACCGAATTACATTTCCTTTACCCTGTGATCTGCCTGCCTTATGAGCCCCAGTTACAAAATTATAGTTTTGATATTTAATCATGATATTGATATTTCTGGTTGATATTTAATCACCACTGCCTTTTGGTGTCTTAACTTCAAATTCTAACTCTTTCTATCACCACAGTGCTAGCTGCTTTGACCCAATATAGGACAATTTTTATCTGAAATGAAAATTTAAAAATCCAACGACCTTAGTCTTCTCTCTGCTCCTTTGTTCCCACTGCAAGCATGTATTCCAGACTTTTTCATAGTGGCTAGTTTGTTGTATTTTACTTCTCTAACTTCCATTAACAGCCTAAAGTCCAGGTCAGCCAAGATCTGGAAAATGGCATCTTTCTAAATGGAAATAGGACTTGAGTCCCCGTTTATCTGGGATACAAGGGACTGTGTGTTGGGGGAGAAGACACTGCGGGCAATGAGCAAGGAGAAAAGGACGGGGGGGGGGCGGGGAGAGAGAAAGAGAGAAAGGGAGAGGGGAGAAAGTGGAAACCACAACTGCATTTGGAGAATCAAATAGAGACGTTAAGTATTAATTATGAAAATTTGAACACAAACTTGTGTTTGCCCAAATTACCTGATTAATAACATCACAATAATCACAATAGCCAAACCATTTCCTTGGTTTAAAGCCAGGGAGACAATATCATAAAGAATTGACAGTTTCTTCCACAGTTCAGAGTAGGGTGATGCCCCTCTCCGTGGTGATCTAAGAGTGTGGGGGGAATACGGATGCTTGAGTGCGGCCAGCTCCCTCCTTCCTTCCCCTCAGGGTACGCTCTTTCCCCTTCTCTGATTTCAGTTTTCTCTGTCTGGGTTCCTCCACAGGGACCTAGAGAAGGGGAGCGGAAGGAGGGTAGCTCTGCATCTCTGCTCTGGCCTTGCATGTTTCAAGCCCATCGCTGAGATTTTTCTGCTTGTGTCCCCGGCTCTCGCCACAGCACTTTATCTGGTCACAGAGTCTCGGCGTCTCCTCCAATCGGAGCCTAGTACCAATCCTTGCGCCAGGCAGGGACAGAATCATCATTCCTACTGCTGAGATGAACACTGGGACTCGAGGACAGAAACTACTTCGTTTAAGTTAGGTGCCCCTCCTCCCTTGCCAAGAGCCGCCTTTCTCTGTTGCTATAGCGCCAATCTCAAGGGTATTTAAGTCTCGGATGAACAGCTCCAGCTGTCCAGCAGACGGCGAGCTGGAGAGGACAGAGGTGCGCCTTGGTCTCGGGCCTCTGCCCCACCGCAGGCGTGGCTCCGCGCTTTGCCCGAGCTCGGCTATCGGGCGTCCGTTGCTACGCAGAACGCCGGCCTGGGAGGGGTACCGTCGGGGAGAGGATGCCCCCTGCCGGCAGGAAGCGGAGAGCGGGGTGGTGGTGGTGGGCGCCTGTGTGCCCTGTGTGCCCTGTGTGCGCAGCGGGGCCCGGCCCATGCTTAGTCGCTTACCCCACTCGGGGGCCACACGCGCTGCTGCTGGACTGGCGTGTGTCTCCCTCTCCGCACTTTCTCGCCGAGGGTTCCGGGGACTCAGGTTTCCCGGCCGCTGGTCCAAGAGGCCGTGCCGTTTTCGGGACCATTCCTTCGTGTTTTCGTTCCCAAAGTAGTAGCTCTAGGAACTTGCGCTTTCGAATCCTTCTGGAGTTTGTCCTCGAACTCCACGTTGGGAGAGGGCGTGGGTTTGATTTATGAGAACCTCCCAGCTCTACCTTTTCGCGACCAAACCCGCAGCGCTCTTGTTCTTCCTTCCCCGGCAGCTTCCTGGGACAACTCTCGCCCGAGCCTTTCGCGTTGCTAGTGTTCTCAACCTGGTTTTCCCTGCTCGCTCTTAACGCAGCCTCGAGGGACTTGAGGAGCCTCAGCTCTCCGCAGCCCCGTAGGCCCTTGAGGAGACAGGATTCCCGACTCCCGGGTCTGCGTCCTTGGATCTCACTTTTTCCCCCACTGCATAGAACCAGCGAGATTACGCAATGGAAGCAAACTGGAGAAACCCTTTGGGGGTCGCGACTGGGGCCGGTGAAGAGAGTGGATGGGTCCTCTGATCTCCGCAATCGTGGCAGCCCCCCACCCGCATTCCTTACCTCTCCTTTGGCCTTCAGCTCCAGAACTGTCTCGGATTTCCGCCTACACTCCCTGTCCGCCTCTTGAGCTTGACAGGTTGTCAGCCATTCCTCCTCCACCTACCGTGATAGGCTCTATGCTAGGCGCGGGGGTCCTGTCTTCCCGCAGCGCGGAGCCTAGTGGAGACAGCGATAGCCAGCATTTATTTACTGAGCGTTTCTTGAGCTCCTACGTTCCTCCAAGCCTGTTCCCTTGGTTATCTTACTGACTCCTGGAATCGCCCTATGTGATGGCGATGCACACTGAGGAAACCAAGGCTTAGATCAAGTCACTTGCTAATGGACACGCAGCAGAACGCAGACTCGAACTCAGATTCTGGGTCACAAAGGCAAGGCCGCTGTCGCTGCAGGCTAGGTTTCTGGCTAGAGGAACTCGGGAGAAACTCGCATCACACCTCTCCTGGGCCTCGTGCTGCAAGCGCAGTGAACAGACAGCAAGGGGCATTGGCAGCCCCGAGGTCGACCGCGCCCTTCCGTTCCAAGGAGAGGACCGAGGGACGGGGGTGTTCCCCTGGGAGAGGAGGATGCGCGCCGGACTGCTCCCAAGGTAGTCCCAGAGGGACCCCGGGAAGACTCCCAAACTGACTCAAGCGTCGAGCGTCGCCGGGAAGGGCGAGTGGCGGGCGCTTCCAGGCTTCGCACACGAAAGCCCAGCTCCGGGGCTGGGTGTTTTGTCCCTGCTGGGATTCAGCCAGGGATTGATTGCCTTTGCTCCCTGCTGTGCTGTAAGCATGAGGTGCTTGAACAAGAATGAGTGGGTACTGGACGTTCCCAGTCGGCCCTTCCGCAGCGCTGGGTGGTCAGTTCAGGATGCTTTTGAGATCTTTCAGACCCTATTTCCCGTCTGCCTTCTAAGGTCTTTCTGACCCTAGTCCCTTTACTGTCTACTCAATGGTTAAAACAAAGAGAACTAGGGTTTTTGACCCGCGAGGGCGCCTTGCATATCCCTCAGGCTCCGACGCTCTGGGCTAGTGGCCCAAGTATGGAACCAAATGCACAAGCCTCACACTCAGGACACAGGTGGGCAAGCTTCAGCAGGACGAGAGACGCGTTCTTCAATGGTTAAAAGCTTCCAGATCTCAGTGCCCAGGTCGTGAAGGCTACGAACGCTGATGGAGTCACCTACATTCCCTCTCATACTCCTCCACCCCCAGACGGCCGCACCTAAGAACAAAAAAAGACCGCTGAGATGTTCACTTTGGACTTCGAGAAGCACTCGCATTGTAATGAGAGGTGTACAAATGGCCCACTCCAAGGTTTGTTCTCAAATTTGAAAGCAAACAACCTTCCATGGTCCCCGGCACTAAGCCCTGGGCCACCAGCTCTCCTCAGGGAACGTTTGTGCCCCGCTGTGCCGGGTGTGTGTGTTTTGGGGGGGGGGAGCTGCGTGGGGGAGCTGCGCGGGGGAGCCAGGAGGGCAGCGCCGCCTTGGTCCTGGCCCCAGCGTCCTCTCCGTGTCCGGCATTGGTTGACTCCGGCTGTCGGCTGTCGGGTTGAAATGGTAACTTCTTCTACAAGAGCCGTGGAGGTGAGCCCTGTGCGTGTGCCCAAACTCGACGTCCACAGGGCTGGGCTGTCAGTACAGCATGTTTCTGGAACTTTCAGAGACAATTTCTGCCTCCCAGTCTTAGACCAGAATCAGGCCCATTTCACTTTATTGTCTATTCAGTGGTGTACACACACACACACACACACACACACACACACACGCAGAGCATCACACTGGGAGAACTTGGAAGGAAACTCAGAACTCAGTATTCCTTTCTCTCCAACCCGGTCTGTCCACTTCCTCATTTTACCCATTTGCTCAGCTAAAGAGTTGTGCCACCTCCTATGGATGCAGAGCATGAGCTGACAAGTGGGCTGGGGACCCAGGCTTTGCTGGCTTGAATCACTGCTGCTACTTTGCTACCTTGGAAAAATTACTTAATTTTTCTGTGCTTCCTTGTTGGCATCTATGGAATGTGGGTAATAATGATACCTTCTTCATGGGATTATTGCTTGGAAACACATCCTTACATGTTCTGTGGTCTGCTGCCAGGTTCACCACGAAACCTGGGCCTAGGCCCCACAGGTTTTAAACTGTGTAGGTCCAGGCGGAGAGGTTGTTGCCCATTTTGCTCACCGGTGCGTAGGCAGGCCTCCTGGCTCAGCGAGGTGAGGGCAGACATGGTCTCCAGGCTCCAGTGGACTAGAGCAGGCCTGGGGCTTGGAGGTTGTGGGTCTCCGAGGCTGAGGCCGCAGCAGTGTGTGGTCCAGGTGTTTTGGAACGAGGTCAGGCAGGCGCTGGACATGGGGGAAGTGCAGGGCCTCTTGCAGCACTGAACTTTGGAAAAGCGGCAGCTGCTCCTAACCAGTGCCACATTGGACGCCCCTATTCAGTATGCTGGGCAGAGTTTTCCTGGGCCAAGCCTCTGGGTAGTTTCTTCGCATGGTGCACAGCTGGGCTGCTTCTGCTGCCTCTTTGAAAATGGAGAGAGGGATGAGGGGAGGAAACTTGGTGAGTTTACAGGGAAGTGACTCTGGATGGCTATGCCCTCCCTGCATCCTTTTTAAATAAAAGGAAATATTACTGTTCCAAAAATTATAAAGTAATATACAGTGGTTACCAGAGAATCAAATAGTATTAGAAATATATTAGGCAAAAGCCTCCTAGGGCTCTCTCTGTGCATTTGAAAAATATATGCATAAATATATGTAAACACGTGTTGTTTGTTTTGTAAATATGGGATCAAACTGCTTACATTTTTACTTTTTAGAAATTTTTTCTTTCCAGGTGAGTGGTTACAGAGCAACAACTTTCTTTTTAAGGACTATATGCAGAATGCATCATAATTTATTTATCTTCTTATGAATTGTCATTTAGATTATTTGCAGTATTTACAAAAAACACTTGATGAATATCTTCTGGAAAGTTTGCCCTCGTGTCTAATTATTTCTGTAAGCTAGAATCCTAGTAACTGAATTGTGGGTCAATGTTTTAATAGATAACAATAAGCTCCCTTTAAAAAAGGACAGTTTAAGCTCTTTGCTCATTTCTCAACACCCTCACCAAGAATGAGTATTAGAAATCTTCAACAACTTTTCCATATGATAGACATAAAATATTGCCATATTTCATTTGCATAGCTTTTATTTTTAGTGGAGTTGGGTGTCTTTTTTTTAAGAGACATGTTTCATTATGTTGCCCAAACTGGTCTCCAACTGTGGGGCTCGAGGGATCCTCTTGCCTCAGCTTCCCAAGTAGCTGGTTCTACAGGCACTTGCCTCAGAACCAGGCTTGTGTTCTTATATTGGTGTTTGATTTTCTCCTGTGAATTGTCTGTTTATGTCCTCTGTCCATTTTCTGTGTTTAAAAAATGGATCTGTTTGAAATCTTTATAGTGTGGAGATTAACTCTTTATTGTGTTTCTAGTCAATATGTATCCCCAGTTAATTGTTTCTCATTTACTTTTGTTTGTTTTCTTGGAAAAGAAAATAAGAAATTAAGAATTTTTAAGTTGTGTGTGGCCAAATACATGACTGCTTTCTTTTAGGCCTTCTGAGTCTTTAGGTCGTGATTATAGATGCCATCCTTACTCCAAGATTTAAAAATATTTCTCTGTGTTTTCTTCTAATACACTGATTGATTGAGACAGAATCTCACTGTGTTACTTGGGCTATAGAGTGCAGTGGTATGATTGTAGCTCACTGCTATCTAAACTCTTGGGCTCAAATGATTCTTCTGACTCAGCTTCCCAAGTAGCTGGGACTACAGGCTTGTGCCACCAAGCCCAGCTAAGTTTTCTATTTTTTTGTAGAGATGGGGTTTTCATTATGTTGCTCAGGCTGGTCTTGATCTTCTGGCCTCAAGTGATCCTCCCACCTTGGCCTCCCAAAGTGCTAGCATTACAAGCATGAACCACTGTACTGGGCTGCTTCTAATACTTTCAGGGGTGATATATACAGTGGTTAAAAGTATGGACTCTGGGCCCAAATCCTAACTTGGCCACTTGCTAGCTGTGTGACGTTGGGAAAGTTATTTAACTTCTCTGTGCCTCAATTTAGTGTTTAATCAGAATAAAACTTCACACTTCATCATTTGGAGTAGTGATGAATAGATCACTATTGTGGAATAGATCAAGTGCTGTCTTCCAAAATCTGATTTTAGGGGAATGCAGTTAAGCCATTTCCCAGCCTCCCTTATAGTTATGTGTAACCATGTGACTCAATTCTAGACATGGGACAGGTATGGAAGTTGTGTGTGCCTATCCTGGGACAAGACCTTTAGGACAGAGTTGAGACTCCTCCCTGCTCCCTTTCTTCTTCCACTGGCTGGAATCAGCTTCAACTATGTAGATGACATAGCCCTAGGAAATCACCCACGAGAATCACTCCTAAGGGAATCTTCAACACTTGATTGGGAGGTTATCTCACCAAGACATAAGCTTCTCATATTTTAAGCTACTGACTTTTGGGATTTAAAATAAATATAGAAGTTTAGTTGTCACAACTAATACAATGACCTTGGAGTCAGGGCGCAATGACTTTGTCAGCAAATTATAGGGAAAAAAATCCAGAACATCCTTTATCTGTGAGAAAACAGATGAATTGGGAGCCAAGCACAGAACTCAAATCATTTGACTCCTAGGTGCATTCATCTTGTGAATAGAAATAGCACAGCTGCTTGTTATCATTAGAAACACAAGTCTTAAAATGATCATTAGTGGGGCTCTGGCAGGTCTAAGTCCAAATCATATGTGTTTCCTTTTAAAGGTGACAGAGTGTGGAAGTTTTGTTACCCTGCCACATGGGGCCCTCCCCTCCACGTCAGTGTTGCTTTTCCCTTGGGCACATGCTTATTATGCTTAGGACTTGTCATGGGGTGATAAGCCCACTTCCTACTATAGCCTTTTTGGGGCCTATAGTACCTAGGTTAATGGGATGAACCAAGGCAAAGCAAGAAGTACTAATAATGAATAACTTCTAATAGAAAAAAGTGAAAAAGGAAACTTCCCAGGGTCCAAATGGCTTTTGTTTGAGTAAAGTATACAAACTTAAGTGAAAGGACTTTGGGATGTCATTTTAGGCCATTTCAAGACATTGTTTTTGTTTCTTTCCCAGTCCTCAGCTATGTGCTTCTTGCCTGTGTTACCACATAGCTAAGTTCTGAATTCATGATGTGCTTTGGTTCCATTTAGAACTGAGCACAATTTATCACCGCACTCCAGAAAAGACTGAACACTGAACGACACCAAGTTTTATATAAGACTGCAATGACACCCAGTGGTCATTTAGCGTCTTCATCTACATCAGCCTAATTTATTGCTAACAAATTGCACATATGAGTATAAGGAGAGTGCTCTGTGTGTGTGTGTTTAAGCAGAATAAAACTTCATCATAATATAAATAACAAAACCCTCAGACTCCTCATAGAGACAGACAACCTGTGAAGGAAGGGCAGCTAGACTTCGCAGCCTCAATTCTTGTACCCTAATAGTTTCACCTTGGGTAGTTCTCACTATGTAATTACCTGCCCTGGCTGAGCTCAGTGGATGGTTCCACTCTTTTTTCCATTACACTTTTGATACTCTGACCATCTGGCCTTCTTAATTATCATAATCGAAAGAATAGCTGGGGAAGTCCTGAGATGTTTAGACAAAGTTTTACTAATGTCTTGGGATAACAAAAGGAAAATAAACATCAAAAGTAACCTGGACTCAGATGATCAAATGCTGTAAACTTTGTTGGTATGAACCATGTGTTTCTTGTATGATGTATCCCCATCACCTAGTGAGTGACTGAAGGAAAAAAAATGACATAGAAGAAACTCGAAGGATAAATGAGAGTTAGCTAGGTAAATAGTCGAGAGAAGGGCATTGTAGGAAGAAGGAATAGCATGGGTAAAGTTCTGAGTCTGAAAGGAACATTTGCAAACTTGAAAGAAGGCCAGGTGGGTTGGATCATAGTGAATACAAGGTGCGGCTGCAAAAGTAGTCAGGGGATATGCAGGATCTAAGTGGCTCAAGAACAATGGAAAATTCTAAAGGCTTAGAATTTTGTTGGTTAAAATTTTCCTTTTGAGATAATCATAGGTTCACATGTAGTTGTAAGAGATAATAAAGAGCGATCCTTTGTACCTGTTAGGCAGTTTTCCCTAATGGTAGCATGACATTATAGTGCAAATCAACAAGGATATATATCTGTTTATCTACCTACCTGTCTATCTATGTGTTAGAGATGGGATCTTGCTTTGTTGCCCAGGGCAGACTAAACGCCTGGGCTCGAGTGATCCTCCTGCCTCAGCCTCCTGAGTAGCTGGGACTATGGGTGCATGCTACTGCAATAATGTCATATAAATGGAATCATATGATATGAAACCTTTTGGAATTGGCTTTTTCCACTCAAAATAATTATCTGGAGATCCATCCAGATTGTTGTGTGTATCATTAATTTATCCTTTTTAATTGTTGAGTAATATTCCATGCTATGTATGTACCACAGTGTGTTTAACTATTCATCCATTGAAGGAAATCTGGATTGGTTCCAGATTTTGGTTGTTAAAAGTAAAGCTGCTATAAACATTTGTGTATTTGTTTTTGTGTTAACACAAGTTTTCATTTCTGTGGAATATATGCCCAGGAGTGCAATTGGTGGCTCGTATGGTAGTTACATATTTAATTTTTAAAGCAACTGCCTTCTGTGAGCTTGATTGCATCTCCTCAATATCCACATGCTGAAGTCCTAAGCCTCAGTACCTCAGAATGTGCTGTATTTGGAGATAGGGTATTTGAAGGGGTAATGAAGTTAAAATGAGATCTTTAGGGTGGGTCCTAATCCAATATGGCTGGTGCCCCTATAAAATAAAGATGTGAGGGCACAGACATGTAGAGTAGGAAGACCATGTGAACACAAAGGGAGAAGTCAGCCCTCTACAAGCCAAGGTGAGAGGGCTTACAAGAAACCAACCCTAGGCTGGGCAAGGTAGCGAGGTAGCACTCTAGAAGGCCGAGGTCAGGAGTTTGAGAGCAGCTTGAGCAAGAGTGAGACCCCATCTCTATGGGGATGGGGGGGTGGGGGAGGGAGCGACAGAGTGAGACTCTGTCTAAAAAAAAAAAATCCATTTCTCCCCCCCCCCGCCGCCATGTAGAGTATAGTGGCATGGTCATAGCTCAAACTCCTGGGCTCAAGTGATCTTCCTGCCTCAGCCTCCCGAGTAGCTGGGACTATAGGTGCACACCACAATGTCTGGCTAATTTTTCTATTTTTAGTGGAGATAGGTTTTCACTCTTGCTCAGGCTGCTCTCAAACTCCTGACCTCAAGCAATCTTCCTGCCTCAGCCTCCTAGAGTGTTAGGATTACAGGCGTCAGCCAACTCACCTGGCCAAATTTCTGTTGTTTAAGGCACCCAGTGTACTTTGTTATGGCAACCCTAGCAAACGAATACATTTTCAAATTCCTTTCTACAGTGATTGTACAATATTATATTTTTACCAGCAATGTATGAATGATCCAGTGTCTCTACATCTTCACCAGCATTTGGTATTGCCACTATTTTTTATTTTAGCTATTCTGATAGTTGTATGGTGGTAACTCATTGTGGTTTCAATTTGCATTTTCCTAAGAGCTAAGATAATGGGTACATTTTCATGTGCTTATTTGCCATCTAGATATCTATCTATTTATATTTATCTTCTGTCATCTAGCTATCTTTTTTGGTGAAATGTCTCTTCGTGTCTTTTGTCCATATTCTAATTGAATTGTTTGTGTTTCTGCTGTTGAGTTTTGAGAGCTTTTTAAAATATTTGCAGTCTTTGTTGGATGAGTTATTTACAGATATTTTCTCCTACCCATTGCATCCTCTTAACAGAGTCTTTCACGGAGACTTTGTTTTCTTTCTTTTCTTTCTTTCTTTCTTTCTCTCTCTCTCTCTCTCTCTCTCTCTTTCTCTCTTTCTCTCTTTCTCTCTTTCTCTCTTTCTTTCTTTCTTTCTTTCTCTTTTTTTTTTTTAGACAGAGTCTTACTTTGTTGCCTGGGCTAGAGTGCTGTGGTGTCATCCTAGCTCACAGCAACCTCAAACTCCTGGGCTCCAGCGATCCTTCTGCCTCAGCCTCCCGAGTAGCTGGGACTACAGGCATGTGCCACCATGCCCAGCTAATTTTTTCTACACATTTTTAGTTGTCCAATTAATTTCTTTCTATTTTTAGTAGAGACGGGGTCTCGCTCTTGCTCAGGCTGGTTTTGAACTCCTGCCCTTGAGCGATCCACCCGCCTTGGCTTCCCAGAGTGCTAGGATTACAGGCGTGAGCCATCTCGCCTGGCCTCTTTCTTTTGTTTTTAAAAGACACTCCGTTTTCTGGAGAAGGGGACAAGAATGGATGTGGGAAGAACAATTAAGTGGTTTTTGCTGAGTTTAGGTGCCATGTAATGGTGCCATAAACTAAGTAGAGGGGAATGTTAAGAAGTGAGTGAATTCCAGAAATATTTAGCAAGTAGAATTAACACAAACTACCCCAAAACTCAGTAGCTTCAAATAATAAGCATTTATTATTATTCATAAGTCTATGGATTAGCTGACTGGGCCAGGCTCAGCTGATCTTGCCTACTCATGTGTCTGTGGTGGGCTGACTGAGTTGGGAGCTAGAACGGCCTCACTCATATGGTGGGCAATTGGCTGGCTGTCAGCCAAGGTGACAAGGGTGACCAGGTCATCTCATCAACTAGCAGGCTAACCTGTGCCTGTTCACATGGCTATGACAGGGATCTGAGCAAGAGGAGAAATGCATGATACCTTTTGAGGTCCAAGCTCGGAATTTGCACAATGTCACTTCCACTGTATTCGACTGGTTAAAGTAAGTTACGAGGCCAGCCCAGATTCAAAAGGAAAAGTGAACTCAGGGTGACCAACTCATCTTGGTTTGCCCATGATTTTCCTGGTTTTAGCACTCTAAGTCCTGTGTGCCAGGAAACCCGTCAGTCTTGGGTAAACTGGGATGGTTCATCACTCTAAGTAGACTCCACCTCTTGATGGGAAGAGTGGCAACATCACATTGCAAATGGCATGGTTATAGGGAGAGATGAAGAATTGGGGTATTTTTGCAATCAGTCTACCACAACACCTCTCAGATTTCTTTTTTTTTTTTTTTCTTTTTTATTGGGGGAAAACTACAAAGCATTTACAGTATAATGTTTACAGTCACAATTTATAGTGAGCTGATTTCCCAAAATATATTACCACTCAAGTTGACTTATCTTGTTACATTTAAAA
>CAUYRT010061977.1:0-75595 GCA_963574885.1 Lepilemur ruficaudatus | reverse complement strand
GCAGTTTACAGTAGGGTTTGCGCTCCCATGAGACTCTAATGTAGCCGCTGAACTGACAGAAGGTGGTGCTCAGGCAGTGATGGGTGCAGCGGTAAATACAGATGAAGCTTCGCTGGCTTGCCTGCAGCTCACCTCCTCCTGTGCGGCCTGGCTCCTAACAGGCCATGGACTGGTACTGGTCCGCAGCCCAGGGGTTGGGGACTGTAGATTATAGTTATTCTACTGGATGTGGTATCTCATTGTTGTTTTTATTTTTCAGACAGAGTCTCGCTCTGTTGCCCGGGCTAGAGTGAGTGCCATGGCATCAGTCTAGCTCACAGCAACCTCAAACTCCTGGGCTCAAGCAATCCGTCTGCCTCAGCCTCCCGAGTAGCCAGGACTACAGGCATGTGCCACCATGCCCGGCTAATTTTTTCTACATATTTTTAGTTGGCCAATTAATTTCTTTCTATTTTTGGTAGAGACGGGGGTCTCATTCTTGCTCAGGCTGGTTTTGAACTCCTGACCTTGAGGGATCCTCCTGCCTCGGCCTCCCAGAGTGCTAGGATTACAGGCGTGAGCCACGGCGCCCGGCTTCTCGTTGTTTTTGACTTTCATTTTCCTGGTGACTAATGTGCTTATTGGCCATTTGTATGTCATCTTTGGAGAAATGTGTATTTAGATCCTTTGTCCATTTTCTTTTTGTGAGACAGAGTCTCACTCTGTTGCCTGGGCTAGAGTGAGTGCCGTGGCATCAGCTTAGCTCACAGCAACCTCAAACTCCTGGGCTCAAGCAATCCTTCTGCCTCAGCCTCCCAAGTAGCTGGGACTACAGGCATGCGCCACCGTGCCCGGCTCACTTTTTCTATATATATCTTTAGTTGGCCAATTAATTTCTTTTCTTTCTATTTATAGTAGAGATGGGGTCTCACTGTTGCTCAGGCTGGTTTCGAACTCCTGACCTTGAGCAATCCGCCCGCCTCAGCCTCCCAGAGTGCTAGGATTACAGGCGTTAGCCACTGCGCCCGGCTGTCTATAGCATTTTGTTATATCAGCCTGAACAGACTAAGACAAGCAGATATTAGGAGATATGGTTCATGTTGTAGCTTAATCCCATTTACTTCTTTTTTTAATACTACTATTTAACTTCTGTTACTTTGATACATTTTAGTACTCTGTGGAAATCCTTTCTGGAGCAAAGTAGTGGTACAAACATACAAGTGCCATTTAATATTATGAGGTTTATCTTCGGAAGATTTATATTATTTTAGCTATCATCCATAGACTTAGAAAGAAAATACTGGCAACCTTTAAATAAAAGATTCCTTTTCCCATTAAATGTCATCTTATCTGAGGATACCAAATGTCATAATAATCATTTCAGAGCTTTAAAATATTAGGAAATGTTAACAGGACCCAAATTGTGTACAGAGACATGTATGTTTGAGCTTTTGAACAGGTTCACAAATATACTCCTAAGTTCCACCCTTGCAAATGATTCTGCCACATCTTCTGTTGGTCTAGTTTCTGTCTCTCCATCATTACACTAAGCAGAGATGACCCTGGTTCTTTATCTCGGTCACTGAGCACAAAGAAGATAAAACAAGAAATATCGCTTGAGTCCTTTGCCTCCGATACTGTCCCAATATGGCTCTTTCAAGGCTGAATCAATTGCTAGTTTAAGCAAAAGCTATAAATAATTTTAAAACATCTTTACTTGAATGAGTTAATAGCATCTGATAAGTCATGCAACATAAATCAAGAAAATATACCCAAATGAACTAACATACTGGAACATACTTCTCATTTAACCAGGCTTGAAATCTAGACCAAATTCTTAAATCTAGAATAAAAAAAAAGAAGAAGAAAATTAGAGCCTTGTAATGTTGCACAGATATTTAGGATATGTAAACTAGATTAAGAAATCAAACAACTTATGATCCTTACTAAACCTGCAAATTGAAAAACATTAACATCTTCCTTGGCACAACATGGTTTTCAAATCTATATGACATCGCTTGGCTCCATTTTTAGTCAGCATAATTTTGGCTTCTATCCTTACATGGATAACAGCCAAATTCATCTGTCTTCTATGTCCAACCCTAGCATCTTTGTTTAGTTCCTCGAGTGAGATTCTGTTTTAAATAGCCCGCAACATTGCTCTAAAGAAAGAGATTTTCCTGAGCAATTTGAGGTATCATTGTCAAATCATACAGTTATTATCTGAAGCTTTGTTTTCAATTCAGTGGTTTGAAGAGTGTAGCTTTCTTTCTATAACTTGCTTAGAGATTTCCATGCCTCCTTTCATCAGAAATTCCTTTGATTAATATAATTCTCTTTCTGCTATGATTGCTTTTGCTAGCCACTGCCCTCCTTGATGAGTGAAAAATATAGGTGCTAGATTTCTCAGGAAGGCTAAGTTTGAGAGCAATGTGTGCATTCTTATTGCCACAATTACTTTTAAAGCTTGAGGTTTCACATGTGTTTATAAAAACCTGGAAAATTATTTTGCAGGTCTTGGGCCTGTTTGCCAGCAAATTCATCCCTCAAACTTCTGATCCCTGAAGGCTGATTTCCTTGGCTTCTAGGCCAGCTGACTTCTGACTTGGGTCAGTCAAGGGGAGGTGAAGATAAGAGATGGAAAGAGGGAGGAGAGAAGCAACTGAAATATAACCTGCTTTGCTGGTAGTATCTTGTCTCTTCTGCAACTCCTGCTGCCACAGCATAGGCCCACAATGGTTGTACAATCCAAGGTGACTCCTGATTCTGGACTCCAGTTTTACCATTACTTCCTTTTGATTCTCCAGCCCAAGGATGTTAGTGAATTCTTGATGATGTTAATCTGTTGCCAGTTATTGTTCTCAGCTATTCCACCACCTGTGTAGTTAATTCCCAGCATTAATTCCCTTCTCTCAAAACTCTTAAAGTGGATTATGTTTTACTAGATAGAGGTCAGTTGAATAAACATCCATTCTTAGCTATGTATACATAGGGAAATTTTAAGTTTAGCAAATTTATTACTGGCACTTACAGAAGAAGAATTTATGAAGGGTAAAGTATATCAAACAACCTTCATAAATGCTAGTCATATATTTACAATAAAAGTCACTAACTGAAATAATCCTACAAAAAGTTTCTAATAATAGGATTGCAATTCAGAAGAAGGTTAATTGGACTAGATATTTAGAAATATCAAGTATTAATCAATTACTTGAGACATTTAAAATTTGTTAGAAAAAAATGAGTTCTTTGTAAGATATTATTGTATGGTGTATAAAAATTAATTACCTTTTCTAATTTACAAAGGTAGTTTTTTTGTTCGAACATTTCCCCCTGAATTTTTTCATATGAGGGAGAAAACCCCAAGTGAACTCATATAAAACGTAAATATTGGCAATGAATTATAATCCTAGTATAATTAGATCTGAAAACCGATATATAAAAAATAAAAAAGACATGAAAAAGCTAAAGATGCCAATGGCTAATGAAATCAAGTCATTACTAAAATAACTGGATCCAAATTTCAGCAATAAGGCCTTTTCTTTTGTAACTATTTGTTCTTTTCCTAATTTGGCTCTAGATAATACTTATTATTGTATCACAAAAGATCTTCACCTTTTGGGGTATACCACAAGTGAATATGGTACTCATAACTGTTAAAAATTACTTTAAAATAATTTAATGTCCAATGTTCTCTACAAAGTAAAGGCTTTGTTTTTACTTTTGTATCTGTTTTAACTATGGAATCATACATTAATATGCAATGCATTTTTGTCAGTCCTTATATATGATTTTTATATGTCACTTATATGTACATACAGTCACATTCAGAAAACATTTCAGAAGGAATTTCTTATTTGGTCTTTCATGTGAAAGTGATAACATTCAAACACATCAAAATGATATGCAAAGCCAAAGTAAATAGAGAATATGCCCAATTCCTATATGACTCCCTCCTGGTCACAGTCAGTGCCTTGGATACAGAAAGTAATGGAAAGAAGCAGAGGGACAGTGGCCAAAGTGTTGATGTGCACAAATAGACCTGATCAAAATATGTTCCTGTGACCTCCTTCATTCTCATGTCTATTTAAAGCTTTGTATGAAAATGATTTAAAATGCCTTAGTTTCCAAATGATCATTTTTCATGAGAGTTAGTTCTGCTTGTATGTCATCTGGCAAAAGATATTGAAGCAGAAAGATTTCCCATGTTGTCACCACACTCATACTGAAGAATTCCAGTAACTGACAAAGCTATTCTTAGAAGCCACTCTGGTCAACTCCTTCCCCTACAAACCTTACAATGGATAAAATAAAAAGGAAAACTTCTTTATGATGTGGATTTATATAGTCCTATTTCTGTCAAACTGAGGTATTGTCAATAGTAACATAACTGTTTTTCCAAATGATATGTAAATTAAAAACATTAAAAAAAACCTATAGTCCTTTAAAACCATTTATTTTTATGCTAGTAAAAGGTGCATGAGTAATGACTTCTCTGTATAAAGAACAAAGTGCAGGTACCAAGTTCCTTCTAATCCATCATACCACTCCTTCAAATTTCTCCTTTTTTTCCCCTAGATATTAAGCAGTAACCCTACTCAGATTTGAATTTGAGTGGTGCTTCTTGATTTCTAAGGTACATATAAATCACCTGGGGGTTTTGTGAAGGTGCATGTTCTGATTCAGTAGGTCTGGGATATGGCCTGAGATTCTGCATTTCTAACAAGCTTTTAGGTGATATCCATGCGCTGGTCTGTAAAACACATTTTGAATAGCAAGGAATTAAATTTCTCTCTCTCTTCCATGTAAACTATATGCTCCCTGAAGACAAGAACTACGCCTTGCTTGTTTCTGGGTACACAGTGACACATGGTAAATATAATCCCATGAAGCATTTATTGCATGAGTGTTCTTGCCATTCATTCCTTGTACCCTAGGAAAATATTGTGTTAGTTTTCTATAAATGCAGAATAAAAACTCCAAAAGTAAAATGTTTTCATAGGTAAGGGAATATATTTCAACCATATTAAATTTATATGTACACACATATACTATTATTCTAGCTTTAAAACAGCTGTATTGAAACAAACACCACATGTATTCACTTTTAAATTGGAACTAATTGATCAACATTCTTATGTACATATGGTAGTAAAATTCGATGGAAATGAAACAGGTGGGAGGGGAAGTAGGGATGGGTAAATTCACACCTAACAGGTACAATGCACACTGTATGGGTGATGGACACACTTAGAACTTTGATTCAAACTGTACAAAATCAGTTCATGTAACCAAAATGCTTGTGCCACCATAATATTCTGAAATTAAAAAAAGGGGGGAGACAGGTGTATTGGAATTTCCATGGACAAATCATACCTCATAAATGCTTTATCCTTAAACATTAGCATTGTAAAAGTACACTGCAGTGAAAAGTAAATAATAAGTGTGAGAAGTATTTTCTTAGAGAGAAGGAAGATACAATAGGCAAATGTTGAAGCATTAATAATTTTTAGATATATATGCCATTATATTTTAAGAATATAGAGTGGATTCCTATAAAATATAAAAGACATTGTAGAATTAATCAATGTAACTCAATCAACCTAATGTTTTTCCTAGTTTTGAATTTAGAATTGCAAAATAGACTCTTCTCTAAATATTAGGAAAACCAAAATCTTCTGTATTAGAACATTTTTTGTGTGGGAGTGAAGGTTAGAGTGCTTAAGCTGATAGAGATTTCTTGTTTTCATTTAATAAATTTCTAAATTCTTTTGACTTCATGTGTAGGAGATGACATAATACTTTATGTGAAAGGTGGTTCTAGAATATCCTGCAAATTGAAGCATAACATGGGGAGTGTGATGAACACACACACACTTTCTCAATATTTTCATTTTCTGCTTCTCTTTCCTCAGATTGACTTATAGCAAATCCCAATGCTAATAGAAAACAAAAGAATCACTAAGAATTCTGAGAACCACACACCGTGGTTGCCCTTTAGTTCTTCTTGACTTTTCTGATTCATTCCTCCTCTTCCTCTTTTTTCCTCTCTCCCTCTTCTCTCAGTCTGTCTTAGCCAAAAGAAAGGGAGAATATTAGGATTACAGTCTATGGGGCTCTGGTCAAAAAGGAGGTGAAAGAAAGACAGTAAGGATTCAGAGAATGACAACTGCTATTTTACTTAATCTGTTAGTATCCATATGCCTGTAAGGATGAAGCTGAATTGTTTCTATCGGAAAGTTGTTTTCTAAAACGCTAAGCTTTTTTGGATGTTGATGGCTGAAGTACGACAGCTCATATGTATCGTTGAATACTCTGACAGCATGAAAAAATTTACTGGCTCCTGGATGTTTTATCTTAATGTACCTACAAGTGTCACATTATATTACAGTTTCTTCATGCTTAAAAGGTTTTCCATTGTTGTATAAAAGAGTTTTGTCTGGTTTCACCTCATGATTTTCTCACTGGGGCTTTCTGCCCCATCATGAAGTAATTTATTTTCAGAATGACTCCCAATCTCTGTATGTGGCAGCATTTTCATCCATGTGTTTAAATGTGATAAATTGCTTTCTATCAGTCATATTTATAGAATGGAATTCTTTACAGAAAATAAAAACAAAGTGTATTAGTACTGTTATCAATTTATGTTTCAAAAATTAGAAACATAAACTACACGGTATTTGAAATAACACTTATAATCATAAACATAATAAGAAACAATATCTATGCATATCATAATGCTATCAACATATTAGTTTCTCAATATTTATTGGTAACAAAAGTAATGAAGAATGTCTGTATCCCTATTAATATCACTCAGTAAATTTTCCAATTTTTATTTCTCCCAATCTAAACTTTATATGGGTCATATTATATAATTAGACCAAATAAAGTCTCATTTATAATTATCTTGTCATCATTTTTTAGATAGAATTTGATAATCCCACATCTACTCAAGGATACAGGAATTCAGTTCTCAGATATAAAACCAAAGTATTCTAAGCAGGAATGTGTTAGTTTGTATCAAGATAAACTAAAAATCTCAAACACTCCATTTCCAAGATCACTTCAGAGAAATAAAAAGGCACTTAGCAGCCAGGAAATCCTATCCTATAGGATAACAAAAAAGAAATGGCCATTCAGATCAAAAGATACTGGTTACTACTTTTTCTCTCCAATATGTCTGAATAGGCTTTATTTATAAAAAACACTCCTCACAAAGCAGTATACATTTTACATATTCAGGAATACTTATGAAAAGGGTAATTATCTAACATTTCTTTGACTATTCAGGAAAAAAAGAACAGAGCTTATAATGGGGCTACAACATAAACTTTATTTCATTTACATATGAGGTAAATTGTTGCAAACGTGATTTGTTGCAAACAATTTTATCTTTTCACTGTTCAGTCACAAACCAATGTTATTCATTGTTTTCTTTCTACTAGCATAGACCTTTTTAAAATCTTTGTAATGAAATATTTGATGGGTTACTATAGGTTACAAGAACTACAGCGGCCATGTGGAGACCATTTTGATGGAGAAAAATTCCAAACTTCTCTGGGTGACTTGTGGCTGAGCTGTCTTCTCTGCTGTGACTCTTTTTCCTAAGAATTGACAGAGAATGAATTCACCAAGATGAGAGAAGAAGAGAAGGGAAAGGTGTATTGGTTAAAATTAGACAAAAATGGCAAGGAAAAGTTTAAGATATTACTGCCAAATTTGGATCTAGAACTATTCAAAAGAGTTTAGCTTTTACAAGTCAACAGGCTATTATTATCTTACAATACTCTTAGAGGACTTTTTCTCTATTGCTGTGACTTTTCATATAGTCTTAAATCTAGCTATTGATTTAAGAATCTGGGCCTGAAAGTAGCATTACAGAAAACTTCAGAACTCTTCCTATAGTCAAATGCTATACATTAATATTTATTTCATAACTTTCACTGTAACAGTGAGATATACATTATTATATGTTTAATATCATTATATGCTTAATCTGTTGGCAAAAATGGAGTCTGAAAAAGAATCTGAATGGGTTCTTTAAAAAAAAAAAGAAAGTAAGCGTGGGAAAGAACCCTCTGACATTTAGTTCATCTAAGTAGCTCTTCTCGATTAGAGCATCTAGTGAATATTATCCTCCAAAGTATATTTTATTTACTGACCACAACATTCATTAGATATGAGTGACTGAATAAGCTCAACTGGTCCTAAAACTTTCTTAATTCAATTCCTCTCTTCTTCACAAACTTACACAGCTGTTTAGTTCTTTTGTAAACAGGGAAGGCTAGGCACTCTTGCACAGATCTTTTTAGCATACGAAACATATTGACATGAATATAACATATGTGCCAAAGCAATATTATTCAGCTAACATTTCAACGAAATGCAACATAAAATTTTAAATTACATATTTCTGCATGTGTTCGATTCTTGTTTACTGTGTCTGATCCAGAAAAAAAGGAAGACTCTTATTATGAAAAACCATCTCTAATATCTTTGCATTTTAATATCATCAGAAAGGAATGGTTATAACTAGTCGTTTATCTTACATTGCTCTAAAGTTACCAGGTAGCAACATAATTTCAGTTGATCAGGACTTTTGATTTATATGGCGGTTGTCCAGGAAAAGTACACTGACAGACACAGGTGTATCAAACACAGAAAGCAGGTAAAATGTCAGATAATCTCATTCATATATGGAATCTAAAAAAGGTGATCTCATGGAAGTAGAGTGTTGAACAGTGATTACCAGAGACTAGGGGTGGGGGAGTTTGGCCAACGAGTACAAAGTTATAGTTAGATAGGAAGAATAAGTTTTGGTGTTCTTTTGCACAGTTGGGTGACTATAGTTAACAATAATACATTGTACATTTTAAAATAGCTAGACGAGGGGATTTTGAATGCTCTCATCACAAAGAAATGATAAATGTTCGAGGTGACAGATATGCTAAACACTCTGATTTGATCATTACACAATGTATACATATATTGAAACATCACATTGTACTCCATAAATATGCAGAGTGATTGTGTATCAATTAAAAATTTTTAAAAAATAAAGAAAGCAGGTAGGATCATTTTGTTTACTGGAGCTGCAAGGCAAAAGATACAGGCTCACCACACTGGATGAAGAATATCACCTTAAGCAAATCTGTTAGATCTTATCACCTTGGTTTCTCCAAATAGAATACATAAGCATTTTTCTTTCTCAGGTATTATAGAACGGTATGATTAATGATTGCTTAGTGTTTATAATAAAAGAAAGCATAACACGTACTGCATTAAACTATATACATATTTTTCTTTTTAATCTTATTTTTAAAATCCCCATTCATGAAAACTTTTTATGATTTAACACTTAGCTTTTGTTGTCAGAAATAAAATTATCCTCTACTAAAATATTTTGCATATGCCTTTTATTTTTTATTTATTGTGTAAGTATGTAGGATCATCAATACTCTAACTGAAATGTAGTGTTACACTACCATTTAGTTTTTAATAGCTGCACAATTGGGGATTTGCTAGAATTTGATTTTCATAGCATTGTGAACAACTGCAGATGTCTTAATATATACTTTAACAATATGTCCTTTCATTGCTACAAGGCTCTACATAGCAAATATCTCAGAGTATAACATAAAGGAGTCTCAAAAATTGAACAGATCCTAGAAGTCAGAAACAGGCAGCTATTTTTTCCAAAGTATTAGTATCGATTTTCAGATGTTGAATACAACCTGAATGAGGAAGAAAAGCTAGATAGAAGCATGGGGTATGAATTATGTCAACTGCACAGGACATTTCAGATCACGATCTATGTAAATAATATTTGCTAAAGTAACCTACCATTTTATGGATGTCCTCTGCATGACAATAGTTTTACTTTTCCTACCTTACCTAAGGGTAAAAGTTAAAAAATAGTAACAACATATATTGCAACCTGACCCAAGCAAGGAGGAGGAGCGAGGAACTGACACCAACTGAGCATTTGACTCCCTGGGAAGGGAAGGTAAAAGGTCTCTCTGTACACCAAAGAACTTCAGGGGAGGTGCTAGGACACTAGATATTTTGCAATATGCAGTAAAAGCTCCCTTAGTAAAGTGCTCCTGTAATCTGATCTCTGTCTCTCTCTCTTTTTTTATTAATAAAGGTGAGGCACTGGCTGACTTCCTTGCTTATATGACTATTCTAGGATCCCTAATCTTCAGGAGGTATCGGTGCTGCTGACTTAAATCATGCTGGTTATCATTTAGCCTCTGCCCTTCCTCGGAGGGGACTTCACAAGAAATAGAGACTTTTAGGTAAATTAAATTTATGCTGACTCTCTCCACAGCGAGGCTGACTTTGAAGTCTGATTAAGAGAAGGAAGGCCAATTTGGGACTGGCCTCTGAGCCCTATGATTTCCTTAACAATCCTCCCTCAGGTTTTGCTGGCTCCAAGGGAGTCTGTATGGCTTTATTTGAATACTAGTTAAGTACTAAGAGAAGCCTGAGAAATAGCCCTTCCAGCAATTTCTAGCTCTGATGGGTCTGAGAAGTAAGTTTTAAAACGTACCAGGTTTAATTTTTTAAAAAATGTTCCGTTCATTCTCCCTTGCAACCTTTTGAACAACAGGATTTTTTTCCCAAAAAGATCCATGCAGATTAATTGGATAATTTTCTTGAGGGAGGAATTGAAATGGCAATTCAACTTCCGCTTCAATCAGAAACTCCATGACTTTTAGCCTGATCTTTGTTGCTCCATAGGGCTGTTAGCTTGTTAAAGAGCCTCTGGTGCCATTACACAATTTTGTGCTGTGTAAAAGCAGAGACGTCAATGTTTGGTCAATTCTACAGTCTGACTAGAGTTTCTGGTTTGTTTCCTGGAAGGAGCTTTGTTAATACCTACAGTGAAGTGGTGTTAATGAAACTCCATTGCTGGTGACTAAAGGGCTTCCTGTGTCTAGTTAGAACATGGAGAGGTGGTTAATTGAGACCCTTCTCACTATGCCCAGGGGAAGCATTGCTAGCATCCAGAAGAATTTGGTTTCTGGAGTTTCTGTTTGCACAGATTCCATACTATGTTATCCACTGCCAGTGGGATAAAAGGAGAGGTTTTTGAAAAGAATTGATACCATGATTCTCATATGAACAATGCTTCATGTGATAGGCATAGGCATGACCAATCTAAAGATTTTTCAAAAGGAAAGAAAAAGTTAATTCTGTCCTGTGGGGTAAAGCTTAACAAGAGCAGGAAGATAACTTGGATGAATTTGTGTCATAGATTCATTCATAACAACAACAACAGCAATAGCAACAGAAGAACAAAATATCCTCATCAATTATTAGAGCTGATTTGTAAGAAGCTAGCCCAAATTCGTGCATTTGCAATATCTTGTTTATCAACGAAAATCTTGGTTTCATGTAAACTTTTAATCTTGCCTGCCTGCTCCTCATCTGAATAAGCTGAAACATAACACACATACACACACTCATAATCACTTACCTTCAGAAATATTATTTGAGGGTCCACACAGAAAAAAAGATGATTTAAAATATGTGAATTATACTTTTGTTTTAGGCTAGTACCCTATTTCACAAGTTTCACTATTTTTCACTAGGATTTTACTGAACTATTTTAGTATTTGACAAGAAGATGCCTATGTATATTTATTAATCTTTTAACCTAAAGGTTTCTAATTTATTGTGAAACACAGTTAAATCCAATTTAGCCTCATACAAGTGAAATTCTTGGGTTTTGCTTTGACATCTGCTTGCCTGAAGCCAAGAAAGCAATCCTTTAATTCATTCCACCAGATCCTAGCAAAATTGCCTGAGTAGTACTAGATAGATTTATAGATGATTTCCCAAGTATTATGGATTTCTTCATCAGGAAGTACTTTTAATGATTATTCTAATTTTTAAACTTTTTATTCCAATCTGGTAATTCGGTCCCGTTAGATAGGGACAATCATTGATTGCTGTTCTTCCTACAGCAACCAGTTACATTAATGAGTGGCTTTATGAAGTTGTCCCTCAGTTCTTCTGTAGTTATACTCAAAATTTAGTTATACTCTTATTAATCCCATAATCATAAATATTTTATCTTATTTCTTATGATTTATGGACATAGTTACAAGAAAAGAAGCTAGGAAATTATCAGGGATTTAGAAACCTCACTATATTCTTTAGTAGTAGATGCATATTTATATGTTGGTATTTTTAATAGTACACACACATATGTGCTGGTTGGGCACATTCTGCATCAGCACTCACATCTATCTAATGTCAGATGTCAGCGTAGGGTATACAATATTTGCATCATTTTGATAAACACTGAAGAGAATAGATTCAAGAAAAGTAATATCAAATTTTATGAATTTTATGTGTCTTTCCAAATATGTAAGAATGTGTAGAGTCAAAACTTGACCTCAGTCAATTCTGACTATCCAATTCATATTCTAGCTTAGAGGAAGGCTTTCAAAGTTCTACTTATCAGAACTCCCTGCCCACTTCTAACATTTTGACTTATTCAACTCAAATAATGAGTCAGAAATGAAAAAGCAATTAAAGTGAGTGCAATTAAATTCAGTATGCCAGTCGTATATCCAGGTCAGAAAAGAAATGAAAATTAAAGAAAGTGCCAAATTTGACTGATCATTGAAAAGATAAAGCCTAAGATTTTAAGTTTAACTGGTGTATAGTCATTTAAATCTCAAACTCTTATAGACAAAATGTTTTGAAATATTGAAATGATTCTTTTCTTTTTAGAAAAACAAAAGCTTTCAAGCAAGTATGAATTTTATATTTTTCTCACGAGACCAACTTCTAATAGACATATGCTCCATATGAATGGTACTCTCCTCTTCAGAACTATTCCTGATCATTCTCACAATATTTCCATCTTTTCATATATTAACCTGACTCAAATACCTTGTCCCAATCGCATATTTTTCATAATCACATGCTGTCAGCTGCAAACTTTCTTAGAATAGCTCCTTCAACTACTATTTTCAGAAAACAAAACTAGTCCCCTTAAATACATTTTCTTTATCCTTCTATTCTTTTATTTTTCTTATTCTTCTATTTTCTCCTATCCTTTTCTATCTTTCCTTCTCTATCCTTCCAATTTGGGGTTTTTTGGTTGTATAGATGGATATTTCTAAGCCCTTAAGTATTACATATGGACTTCTTATTTAGACAATGGTACATTAGCTTGTACCAACTAATTCTTCCACCAAGAACTACAACAAAAACTGTGTGATATATGTATGTATATGTCTATATATGTGTATGTGTGTGTGTGTATGACACGGGAGAATGACTGAAGCAGTCAAGACTTGAGGAACCAAGATACTGGAGAGAAAAAAAGCATTGAAAGATGAGCCCAGTATTCAGCACTGCTTTTTCCCTTGAAGCATTTGTCAGTTATTAGCATCTGAGAGACTCAGAAGCTTATCAGGATATTAGAGTATTATAAGGCTGAGAAAACAAAACTGGATTTTAAGGCCCACCAAGGAGAAAAGACTCCTACCTCTAGTCTTTTGGTTGGAACTCTTAAGTGTATACACTCAAGAATTAAGGGCATACCAGAAATAAACCATGTCTTAAAAAACTGAAAACCAGCCACAAATTATATGAATCTTAATTACAGACTGAGGTTCTTTCAGCATGAGAAGGAGAAGCTTTTTCTCAGGGTTGGGGAATCAATAATTGAATCGTATTAGGGCAATCTGCCCCTAGCCTGAGTGCCTTTCAGAATTAGAAGTAAATACTTTCTAGAGGAAGATTACATTAGTCAGATCCTGAGCCACAAATTATCACTACAGCTTTTCATACAAAATATTTGACATTTTTTTTTACCTCAATGAAAGTTCAGAGCATATATTTGACATTTAATATAAAAGTTACCAGGTATACTAGGACAAGAAACAAACCAACCAACAAACCAAAAGGCCCAAACCTGAGAGAACAAACAGATAATAGAATTAGACCCACAGGCATTTATTACTGGAGATACTAAAGTTATCAGACAAGTTTTTAAATAAATATAAAAAACATGCTCAAAGAAATAAGGGACACTCTTGAAAATTTCAGCCAAAAAAAACTGGTCTGTGTAAAATAAACAAATGGATAGTCTAAAGTCAAAAATAACAATAAGTAATTCAGAACTCAATAGATAAGTTTAATAGCAGACTAACTTCTTCTAACTGTTTTACCTTCTACAGAGGGATGGACTAGCTGTGATTAACATGAGTTAGGTAAAAAAAAATTTAAACAGGACATAACTATTGAAGAATAGAGGATTGGTGAACATAAATTCAGGAGAATATATGCAAACAGGCACAGAGAGAACGAAGGATGTAACACACAATAAACAACACGAAATCCATATGGGACATGGAGAAATGCCTAAATATATTTATGTGGAATATCAGAAAAATAGAAAAAAGGAAAATAGGGAAAGGAATATTCAAAGAGTCGATAGAAGAGAATTTTCCAAAACTGAACACTGACAATGAAACACAAAATAAATACAAAGAAAACCATACTTTGGCACATCATAACTATTTAAAATCAAAGAGAGCATCTTACAAGCATCCAGAGATTATAACTACTCATAATCCAGATATTATGAATATATCATATTCAAAGCAGTAACAGTATGACTAGTAACTTATTCTCAATGGTTATAATGGAAACCATAGGACAGTGAAATGACATTTTTCAATGTGCCAGCCTAGAATTCTATTATTTAATAAAACAGAGAGTATTCACCATAAATGAAAGCTAAGTAAATACATGTTTGTAAACTGAGTAGAGTCATTAAATATCTAAGGAAGTTCCTCAGAAATACAGAAGGGCTTGCAAGAAAGCATATCAAACAACAAAAAGAGTAGAACTATGGGGTAAATACAAGTGAATATTGATAACCTAAATCAATAACAATAGAATCTTATGAGGTTTAAAAATACGCTTATCTAACACAATATGTATAGCCTGCACACTAAAAATTTACAAAACACTATTGAAAGAAATAACAATTAATTGGTGGAATATGCCATCTTTACCAATTAAAAGACTCTATCACTGTGCCAATTGTCACTCAAAGTTGCCTAGCAGTAGAATCCCAAACAAAATAGCAGGAAAATTTTTGTGTGGAAATTTAAAAGCTGATTCTAATATTAATTTCTATGGAAATGAAGAGGACCTAAAATAGTCAAAACAACCTTTAAGAAGAAGAATAAAGCTAGAGGATTTCCACTGCAAAATATCAAGATTTATTATAAAGTTACAGTAAGACAGTGTGATATTGACCCAAAGGCACTTCTACAATGGGGGTAGGAAAAGGTTGTAATCTTTCCAAATAAATGGTGGTGAATTAATTGGATATCTGCATGGGAAAACATGAATTTTTCCCTGTCTTATACCGTATACAAAGATTAGTTCAAGTGGATGGATCATAGAGAAATGTGAAAATTAAAACTCTAAATCTTCTGGAGGATAGCAGAGGAAATTATCTCTGTGACTGAGTTAGGCAAATACTTCTTAAGTAAGACATAAAAGACCATTAGCCATGAAATTGTATATGTATATATATATATATTAAGTTTCACTAAAATCAATAACTTCTGTTTACCCAAATGTACCATTAAAAGAGTGGAATGCAAATGATAAACTAGGAAAAGATATTTACAAAGTATATGTTCAACAAAAGACTCAAATCCATAACACATTTAGGAATTCAACCAAAATAAGATGACAACTACATTTAAAAATGGGCCAAAAAATAAAAATAAAAACCCTCAACAGGCACTTCACACACTGAAAAATATTCAGAAGAACAATAAACACATAAAACTATATTCAACATCATTAGTAAATAGCAAAATGAAAACTAAAACCACAATGTTACACCACAATATACCCACAAAAATGGTTACAGTTGAAAAGATAGGCAATATGAAATAACATGAAAAATGGATCAAATGTAAATTTATGCATTACTTTTGTGAGTATAACTTGGTACAAGCACTCTTCAAATGTTTGGCATTATCTGATGAAATTAAATATATGCCTAGTCTATTATCTATCAATGCCGCCACTGTGGTATACCCAACAAAAAGTGAGTGTTCATGTCCACAAAAGACATGTATAGAAGAACAGATTGATATATAGATTGTAGATGGATAGCTAGACAGAGTGATATAAATATGCATGCATATATATGAGTATGCATACATACATATATACAAGCATACATAAAACTAGAGGAGGCTTCTGGGCAAAATCAAAGCTTGTAAAAGAAAGCAGGGAAAAGAAACTGAGGCCAGAATGAACAGTTCAGGGGTAAGGTAGGCAGAGAAACAACAACTTTCTACTCCATCTATTCCACATCCAGCCACAAGACATCCTGCATAAGGCCAATAAAAGTAGGTTAAAGTAGAACAAATGCACTCTCTAAGAGGGGGTAGGTGACAAAGTGCTCCAACACTCTTTGTAAACCATACTGAAAATGTGGGAGAAATGACTATTTAGCTCCAAGTTGTTTATAGTGATTCCCTGTCAGAAAAACACCTTAAATATTAGGAATTTCCATAGTAATAGAACTTTTTATAAGTAGCATTTCTATGTTATCATAAAAGTTAAAATAAAAAATTTAAAAAGCATAAAATCTATGTAAAATTTCATAATAGCAAAAGCAGAAAATGGATAAATATTATTAAAATATTTTAAGAGTTCTAAGGTCCTTGCATTGTCTGGAAAGTAAAAGTATCAATTTACATCAGTCTTTGTAAGTCAAGGATAAATATCATAATCTCTAAAATAACTACTAAAAAAGTAGTAAAAAATGTATATAAGCTAATAGCATGGAAGATGTTGAATAATAAAAAGTGCTCAGATTATTCAAAGGAAGGCAAAAAAAGCAGGGCTGTGGGAAGAAACACAGAACAGTTGGTACAAACAGAAAACAAATAGGTAGTAGATTAAACCCAAATATATCATTAATTATATTGAACTTAAATGAACTAAATACCCTAATTAAAATACAACAATTAGACTGGATTTAAATGAAAAACTATATGCTGCTTGCATAGACACATTAAATATAAGATTGCAGAAAAATTGAAAGAGAAAGGGTGTAAAAAATGTAACATGTAAATACCAAGCAAAAATATAGCTAGTGTATCTATACTAATAACAAACAAAGTAGACTTTAGGAAAAATGGTATTGTTAGAAATAAAGAAATTCCATAATAAAAGTACTAATCCATAGGGATTTTAAAATTCTTTATTTTATGTACTAATATAAATAAAGAAGTCTAATAACATAGACTTCCTAGCAAAAGAATGATAAATAATAAATAATAAATAATAACAAGGTCCAAGATCTCCTCTTACAAAGTACTTGGGTTTTGTGGCAAATATTTCTCGAACAGAGAAATTTTTTTCTTCTTTTTTTTTTGCCACCTATTGACTCAAAGCTCTGTTCCAAAAAGTGGAAGCTGACAATGTCCTAAGTTCCAGATGCGTAACGATATTTTATATTTTATATATATATTTATATATAAATATATACTTACATGTATATAAATAAATATATATATATTCTGATTGGTCTTAGATACATCTTTGGGTATGTACTGTACCCTGTTTTATAACTTGTATCCTTCACATCATATAGCCGAGTACTTACACTTAATAAATGCTCAAAAAAATAATAGCTGAATGACTAAATAGAAGGAAATTTGTAGTATCTTCCATGAGATCTAGTTTCTTTGTTCTGCCCTGGAGCTTTGAAAATCCCATTTTTGTTTTGTAATAATTAGTTATGATCAGACAACATAGATAGTATTTTATATTCTCATATATGGGTAAATAGGTTATATTGATTGGTCATTAAAACATCCAGAACTTAGAAAGAGTTAAGTTAACTTAAAGTAAATAAAACTGATTTTCAAAGCTACTTTTTCTATTTACTTGCATGTAACAGATATCCAATACAAGCTAATAATCATTAATTCTTATATCTGTCGTTTGTGTTCACTAAACATAGAAATTATAATCAATCCTTGATTAGAATTTTTAATATGTTCTACTATAGAGATTCTATATCTTCTGCATCACAATGTCTTCTTCTCTAAATACCTCTTTTTCGCTCATAAACCCAGTAAATCTTACCCTAAAAATAAAAACAAGAAGAGAAAACAACAATAAAACCTTGTTTTCAACCCACTTTTCTTATCAGGAATTTTTCATCTATTCTGAAAAACAAAATAAAACAAAACACTGAGTCTGTATTCATTATCTCCCGTCACTCCTTGAAGCTTTGCAGATCAAATTCTGTTTCCAAAAGTGTTAATGCCCCAATCCCCAAACTCATGGTCTCTTTTTAATCTTTTTGTCTCACACTGTAGCCAAACTCTCCCTTGAAACGCTCCTTTAGTATTGATTGTCATTGCCCTAATTTTTTCTGATATATCTGTTTTATTCTATTTGAGTTAGTCTACTAGGACAACTCTTCTCCCTTTGTCTTTTCCTTCCAAGTAAGCAGACAGACCTTGAATGCTGAAGATAGGTTTCCCTTCTCTTTTCACCCTACACTGACTCTCTCTGCAATCTAACATTGGCATCATCATATATTTATTGCGGTCAATAAGTCCCAAGTTTCACTTACAGTCCTGCACCTCTCTCTGCCTATTAACACTGCTATATAAATGTCTTACTAATTAGGTACCAATGCCTACACATTCTACCCCTGGAAATGCTTCTGAAATCTTATCATTTGTTTTCCCAGTGTCCCTACTCTCGCTCAGATATCAAATATTTATCATGTTATCTAATGTAATGGTTATTTATCTTTCTAGCCTTCAGCCTTGCATCTCCAAACTAAAATCAGTAGAACTTCATTTCCCAAGGTGCGTTTTTTTATAGAAGACTAACACCAAGAGGTAGATGTCACTTAAAGAGAGAAATTCAAGGGTCAAAAAAGTTTAAGTAATGCCACAACTTAGAGCCTGTTTGGGAAGAAGCATAATGAATATTAGCACATGAGAGGCTCTATTAATATCTTTAAGAATCTATTATTTAATCATGTATTTTCTGGAACACACCTTTGCAAATGTTGTGCTGGATTTGCTACATTTGCTCCTCTGGTGCCTCATTGTCTACAGTCCAATCTTCTTGCTTCCATCCTCCAAAGCCTTCACTATACCATGCATCAAAGTTCATTCCACATGTAATAGTTTTTTAAAGAGAGAATGAGCTGCCTCATTCATCTTTTATTTTTCCATAGTGTTAATCATGATCCATTGTACCCTTAATTTCAATAAATGTTTAACAGTTTTGGATTGAATAGTAATACCTTACTTTTTCCGAAATTTAGAATTTTCTCATTAATGTTTAATGATCTAGGTGTTATCCATGACTTTGTCCATTAAAGTGTCAAAAGTTTTGAAGGAGTTCTTAATCCAAGTTACCAACAAAGCATAGTATAAATTTCAGGAGATTAAATAGTTCCATACGGAACCGAATGATATAAACTTACTCCCAAATCACCTAAAACTCTGGGAGGAAGTGATGTACTTACTTTCATGAACTCATTAATTAAGTGCTGAGGATGCTCTAGGCTTTTACCAAAAATAGAGATGATTCAGTATCTTTCTGAAGATATCATCTTTAGTTTCTATCTAACCGTTATTTATTAGAATACCAATGCAGTTTATTGTTATCTGCCACCCCGGGGGGACAACGAAACATAAAACAAAGAGAAAATATTGGCACAATGGTTGTCTTTAGTTAAAATTGCCTGAGAAACAGAAGTTGCTGTCGAATAGGTTGATGTGTGCTGGCAGAGTTACGTGAGAAGCTTGAATTGCCTCTTCCTACATTATGTCTAGCATGTCAAGCTCTCAGTTTCATGAGGGTAGACCTGGTATTGTATCGTGTCTTTCATAATTAACTCAAAGTAGCCCAAAGCAACAAGTTTCCCAATGGTAATACCATGAGTATGCAGGCAAATATGGTAACACGATAACTTTTCTAATAGAGGTAATTTTTTTAGGGCACTAGAGTTGCTTCGGACTCTCCCTGAGATATGCCATGACATATCTCTTCTAACTATTGAAGATACCATTCATATGCCATGGGTTGAAAATGCCTATTCTTTTAAAAGACTAAATCTTTCCTTATATGAGCATCTTTAGCTATTCAAAGGAAATGAAATCAGTTGGGAAAATGAGGTTAATTTCTTAGCCCTCTACATGAGAAATTAGATACTCAATCTTGCTGAATTCCCGATCTGTGAATGCAAATCTTTTTAAGCCATTACCTATTTACTGCAAAGCTATGGGGAATAGGGAAGTTTAAATGCTTCAGCTATTTCTTTTTAAAAACTTTCTTGTGTATTTTAAACCCATGGAATTGCAGGGGAAGGGAGAATAATCCTCCTGTAAATTAAGTCATGTTGCTCTTGATGATCGGGTCAGACCAGCTGATAAGCTCTTAGTAGAAATGCAGCACAGCAACTGACTGTCACAAAGATTAACATCCATTTGCTTAGCTAATGAGTGCCACATGCATAGCATATCCAAAACTCATGCTTTAAAAGGTTGTATCCATTTTTATCACCACATCTGGAAGCACATCCAGTGTGGTATACAGCTGCATGACTGATTTTCATGTTTGTGGTTTGTAATCAGTCTCGTTAATTTTTAGTCATATTCCATATATACTGGTGTACTTGGAAATACATATTATTGACATCTGGAAAAGTTTTACTTTTCAGGTGTTTATAAGTGCATTTCAGCACTATTTTCCTCTCTCTTTGGCCTTGAATGGTTCTCCCTTGGTAATTTGGACACGCGGAATATCTTGCAATAGCTAGTCCTTCCTAGGTAATAATTCAATGGTTTGCACAGGAATTATTTCAACTAGGTATTTTCAATTACTAAAGAGTTGCATGACCCTAGTTGGTCTTTTTCAGTGCTACTAAAGTAAAAAAAAGAGAGAGTGAGAGCGAGAGAGAGAGAAAAGGCATCCACAAAATGTTAAATTAAATGTTTAAAATTAGCCTTTGCTATATTTTGCTTTGAAATACCTGCAAGTGTACTTTTAAAAAATGTCTAAATGATGTGTCATGTTATGTTGAATATCTTCTTTCAAAATAAATCCTGCCCCTCAAGGATATCTATATCCAAAGTAGCTATGCCGTAATGTAGACTATAATAGCCCTTCTGTGCTAAGAAGAACAGGGATAGAAATAGATACTGTATGACTAAATGCTGATTGACAGCTCCATCACAGGCTTGGTGCTTCTTTAGTTAAGCTGCAATAAAGAGACTTCATATCATAGCATTCAACAGATAATAAAATAGCATAAACAGATGTAACCTTGTGGAAAAAAATTGTCTACTTGATTATAACAGTAACAAATTGAACATTTGCTTTTTAAATATCCTCAGTAGAGATCACAAAAGTAAGTGTTGATTCACAAGGTAAACTTTCCTCTCAATTATCCATTAGATGTTATTTCTAATAGAAAACAACACTATATCTGGGTACTCTTTACATACGTGAAGGCAAAATATTTCCTAGTATATAAGAATTTTTAAAATGTAAATGCTGATTGAAATGTCTCCTGGTTACAGATTGGAGACAGCTTAAAAGCTCCTACAAAATGAAACTTCACTTTCAAATCTGTCAGAGTTTACTGCATTGGTATATTATTGAGAGGGGAAAAAAAACCTGAAGAATTCTTGTTATCAAAGTTTTATAAGAAATAAGTAGGATGCTTTCAAAAGCAAAGCCCTTTACTATTCACAGAATCACACATGACAATGCTTGGCATCATCACTCATCACAGACTCACCTAAATTTATCCTCAGAATCATGGAGACCTCAACATCTCCTTATCAGTTCTAAGAACTTATATAAAAATTGGTAATTTAAAAAATGATAATAATTTAATCCCCTAGAATTGACCATACTTACTTTTTCACATATACAATATGTGCTTTTAAAGTTATTTCCCTTTGATTTCTTTTAATTCTATTGTTATTTCTCCAAGTAACTACTTCTCTAACATCATGAAGTTACAGTTGGTTCAGTTATGACACAACCTATATGATCTGTATAAATCATCTTCCATCCAACTGGATGAGAGATTTTGTGAGAAACAAGTATGATTATGTCCATTTCTAATTCAGTTTCATTCTGATGGCAATATTCTCCCATGATCTTATTGTTAATGCTGAATATATTTTAGAAATGTAAGTTAACAAGTTCCACACTTAAAATTCATACCTGTTTTGATCCACATGAGTGAACTGAATTGAGATACTTTCAATGATAGAGCAGAAGGGAGTGTAATTAATGTCAGCCACACAGAATCTTTGGGACATATAGAGTTTCTGAATCTCTGAATTCAGCAATGCCATCAGTGTTTTGGCTGGCAGCCTATAACCCTCTGTTAACCTGAGCCCAGCTTACTCAGCAAGCTATGGCAAATGACTGCTGAGCTGTTACTTTCTAATTTCAAAATACACCTCCAGTTGAGAGAGGGACATGCTCTTTTACATATGGTATGGGATTTTGTTTGGGAACTCAGTTTTCTGTTATGAGTTTTTTAAAGAAATGTGCAGCAGTGGGGGAAAAAAACCCAGAAACTTTGGAAAGGAGGGACGGAAGGTGAACTCACAGAAACTGAGATGCACTACTTGTTTTGTCTAAGGCACAGAGAAGTTGAGAAACACGTTGTAGATGGGCCAACTAAATCTGTCATCTAGGACTGGGACTACAGAGTTCTGAGCTAAGGTCTTTCCATCTAGGCTGAAATGCCAACACCACTCACAGCTAACGAGGGCAGTTTTATTCTACTCTCTCATTTGTGTTGTAGCTAAAGAGATAGCATCAAAGGGTTGGTCCACAGAAGAAGGGATTACATTGGCCATGTGTGTTAAAGAGGATATATGAAGAAGAGTGATGAGGAAATAGTGACAAAAGTGATGAGCTATCTCCTAAAGAGCAATGATTTCAATCGCAAAGACAACAAAATCCATATAGTCTCCGGGGAACACCTAGGCTTCCATAGCTAATTATAAAACTGAGTCAAGTAGAACACTCAAGTAATATACCTTTATTCACCCATTCATTAATTCACCCATTCATTTAGTCATCCTACAAATGTTTATGGAGAACAACTTGTGTTCAAGAGACCATTTTAGCATTGCAGATATAATCCTGAACAAAATAAAAACCTTGCCCTCACTAAGTTTACACTCTAGTCACATGACATGCAATAAATAAGTAAATAAGCAAACATATAATATATTTCAAGCAGTAGTAAGTATTACTAAGAAACACACAGGAGAATGAGGGGTTAGACATTGATCACATGTGATGGGGAGGGTGGGCACTATTTCTATTGGGCGATATGTGAAGGTCAATCTAAGGAGGTGAAATGTGAACAGAAACGTAAAAGAAGTTGGGCAGTGAATCATGTGAAGATCTTAGAAAGACTTTTCTAGGAAAAGAGAATAGCAAATACAAAGGACCTAAAGTAGTAATAAGCTTATTTTCTAGCATTGAAGCAAGAAGCTCACTTTTGCTAATCAGAAAGTGAAAGAAAATATGATGGAAAATTAAGCAAGAGCCAGATCATACAGGGTTTCATAAGCTGTGGTAATGACTTTGACTTTTATCCTGAAGGAAATGGAAAACCATTATAGATTTCTCTGTAGAGGAGAGATAGGAGCCAGTATAAATTTTCAAGTGATTCCAAGGATTCTGGTGTGAGCAAATAGGTAGATAAATGGCGATTGCATTTGCTGAAGTGAGGAGAACTGGAAAGGAACAGATTGGGGGCAGGGGGAGAGAAGGTGAGAAAAATAGTTCTAAATTAGACACGTTGAGATTTTGATATATATTAGACGAGAAAAAGGGAATGCTGAGTAGATAGTTGAATGCTGAAATCTAGAGCTCAGGGGAGAAATCTGGATGGAGGAGAAGATTTAGGTATTATCAGCATTTAGATGATGGAGTTAAGGCCATGAGGCTAGAAGACACTGCGTGGGGAGTGACTGTAGATAGAGAAGAGAACTGAGCCAGGGCTCTTTTCTACAAAGAAGAGGAGTCCACAAGGGAAATGGAGGACTGAGAATAGACTATTAGATTTGGCAAATGACAGGTCAGTAATGTCTCTGACAAGGATTCGGTGGAATAGCAGGGATAAAAGCCTGACTGGAGAGGTTGAGGAGAAAATGAAAAGTGAAGGATTGATAAAAGGAAAGACATTGAATTGGGGCTTATTTTCCTGTTAATAAAATGCACAACTTAATCCAAATAACCCGAGACTCTGTCTGTGTGAATAAGTTTTATATTGTTATTATTATGAGTTTGAACTGCTTTTACGTATGCCATTCTGCCAAACCCTAAATCCCTACTTCATGTCATTTCCTTCTGTTGTAATTTGAAATGAGAAAGGAAAAGTTATTTGATGTTTGTGATTTCTTCTCACGAATAATCTTTCCAAATTCACGGGTCAGGTAACATCATTACCTGCTAGATTATGCCAATATGTTTAGGCTTTTATTTTAGATTCATTGCCATTAAAGAAAAGTATTTTCATTTGCTAATGCTCACTATTTTCTTAATAAATTATTTTTAGAAAACTACTGCCTCAAGCCACATCTGCAGAAAAATGTAATAATTGGGAGCATTGCAAGAACTTTAAAACATATCTAATATAGCTTAAGAGGAGTTAATAAGATGCTTTTTGTTCCTGATCCAAAATGGACAATGGTCTTTAACAATTAGAGATTTTACACATGGTTATTTAGAAGATATTTCTGTCTCGGTAATATGAGCACGCAAGACAGTGAATTACTTCCCATGGAAATAACAGAATCAAAACCTCCTGTCTAGGTTATTTCTTCCATAGACTAAGTATTAAAAAACTTAATAACTCTGGCCATTCAAACCAATACTACTATGACTACTACTACTATTATTCCTAATAATAATGAGTAGATCAAGCTAAAGTGCTCTGTTGAGTATGTCTACCTTTCAACAGGGTGAAAAGCAGATAGATGATCAAGCAATGCTTTAGTCAAGTATATACTCAGGGCTCATGTGGCCCCAGATCCGTCAACATTAAGCCACTGTTTCTATAGAGCAGACTGAATTATTCTGCTGGGAAATGGCCTGATTGAAATCCAAGCTGTGTGTTTATTGTGCGATGGGTTACGTCCTGATTTGTCAAGAAGCTAACCCATAAAAGTGATGTGATGGATCCATTTTTCCAAATATGATGATTTATCGCTACCTATAAACTTTGATTTTTGCATAAACCAAGGATTATATTTTGGGTCAATAAAAAGTAAGATATGACTCTGAATTATATTTGTTTTACTCTTTGTATAATATTTTGGGATATTGTGCCTTGTTAAAAATCCTAGTTGGCAATTTAGTTTCAAAAATTTCTGAATGGATTTTCCTTGCTTAGAGGAAATGATATTTCTTGCCATTTCAAGTCATAGCCACACATATAGTTCATAAATGAAAGTAATATAAAATAATTCAGAATGTGGTCATATGAAAAAAAAAAAAAAATCAGCAATTGCCCTTCCTGTCGGAGTTGTACACATTAAGGGCTTTTCTCTTAGAGCTCAGGTTTAACAAACCAGTATTTTCTAATTAGCCAGTAGGCTGGCAGTCACACCCCATCTGCTCTTCCTCAACTCATAACACACTCTGTCTATCTCTTCCAGGCCCGCATCAAGCTCCTGCTGTTCTCCACTTAGCATCAACTTCCTTTCTGCCCTGCTCCCAACCCATCTTTGCGTGGAGCTGTCAGCTCTGACTCTCTGTGACTCAGCACTGGATTTCATACCAGAGTAAGTTAAAATCCATTTCCAAGCCATTAAATCTGTATTTGCTCAAGTCAAGAGTCACAACCCCACCTAAATCCTCTGTGTTTTCCTCTGGGTCTTGACCTTTTCCTTTGTGGAAATTGTCAGTCCTCCCTCTGCAGTCACAATAATCCAAATAAGGGTTAAGTCCTGACCCTACTTGGATTTGAAAACTTTTCCTATTCTAGGTGCATACAGAGAAAGACAGAATTGAAGTTACAAGGACAGAATCTGATGGAACATCTCTGTCCCTAGTCATGTGCAGGCATAGATTAAAGCTAAACAAGGCACAGATCAATCAAAAGTTCAGACCACTGAAAAGCACTCTTTCACTCTAGGAAGTTGGTGCAGCTTCCTAAAGGTAAAAATCTATGAACTGAGAAAGGTACTGTTAAAAAAAAGAAGGTACCCAACAAGTCTGATGTAACCATACGTTAGGATAAGATAATACAAAGTTCCTTCAAATATTTTGGGGTTACTTCTTATTTGGCCATGAGGATACAGGAGAAAAAAGTACATTGCTAGTCTGTTCTGTTTTTAATATCAAATACTCTATATTATGGTGCTTTAATCCATTCATATTCATATATGATGTATGTCATTGCACTTTTTGTTTGCTTAGCTATATTTTAGTGCTTTGTTAGACAATGATATTTGACACCAAAACAAAGATTTGGCAAATGCTTGAAATGGACTATAACTTGGCTGCTGAAATTTTGCATCTTATTTTTCCATAATGTCTTAAAAACAGGAGCCTGTCCTACTTGCTTATAGCCCTTACAAAATAGTAAGTAACTGCATAAAATTAAAGTCTCATTAGTAGAAGACCATATTCTCTTAAACTATTGGAAACTTTATCTCCCATCCCCTTCTGATCTGATTTTGTGATGCATTTTATACACTGCTTCATTTTATACCTTGATTTTTAATTAAAATCAATTATTTATCTTTCCAAGAAAATACATAAAGCACTGGAATAGTCTTTAACCATGGATTGTTTCTTTTTTCTTAAAAGAAAAAAAATCCAAACTTCCAAAGTATTTGGCTGCTCTCTCAAGGAGTATGTTTATACCAGCAGGATCTCTGAGTCCTCTTCACTTGCTGCTAGCTATGATGTGGCAGATTGGGTCCAGATTCTGACTTAAATGTCTTGGGTAGGAAAACTCAGAAGGTGAATCTTCAGTGAGGCCTCCATATACTAAAAGCTGCTGCTTAACTGGCAGTAAGTGGAGCCTGGCAGCAAAATTAAAGTCTGTAAGAAAACGGATTTTTAAAACGTCTTGAACATGGGCATAAATTATGAACAAAGATTAAGTGCCACATGCTTACCAACGTTCGCTTTCCAAAGAATGTGATATGTAATTTCTGATTTTAAAATAAGAAATGTCTGTTTAAGTTTTTTTTTATTTTTTTTCCTCTTCAGTCAATACATGTTCAATAATGTTGCTGCTCCATCACTGACATAGCCTGCTCATTTTCTGAGCTGGCGAACTCTACCCTTGGCTCAGTGCTCACTGTCTTTGACCTGCCCCCACAGAGCCCAAAAATCTTGCAAAATAAGCACTGACCAACTAAAGACCAAGGAAATACCATTTGGGGTTATATGTTGCCAATCAGGCAACAATCTGATGGTGACTGTTCAGGCTTTGACAGATAGAAACATTTAGCTGTGATTGTGTATGATGTCATGCGGGTGAGTAAGGACTATGTTGTGCTCATCAGCCTGTTTACATCAGGAGCTCCTAAAGAAGAAAATCACTTCACTATGCAATGATGATTTTCTCTGACCTTTTCCAGCACCTGCAGAGAACAGATCATGCAGTGATCTGATCAAACACATTCCTTCACATGCACCACACACACACACACAAACACACACACATACCCCACAATGTAACTATTCAAAAAGCGTAACTATCTTGAGATAGATATTTAAATTATACAGCTTTTTTTCATTTTTTGAAGTCCAAGGTGTCTTTGATTTTGCAGTAGAAGTGCTTTCTTTTCTTATTGGAACTTGACCTTTCTGGATTCATTCTGAACACTACTAAGGCAGCAATCTACATGATGGATATGATAGGTACTAACAACTGGTAAAACTGTTTTTTTTTTTTTTAATCCAGGGAAAAAGAACCTAATAAAAAAAAAAAAAGCAAGAAGCCATATTTGTATTGGTATATTATTTTTATAGTTATCCATCAAACAGATAGATCTTATCAAATACATATACTAATACTTTTCTCCTTTCTTTTATTATGTATAGAAAACCTGCACTTCATCAAATTACTTCTGCCAGTTTTCTATACATACAGTAAATGATTTCAGAAATTAACTCACTAGAACTCTTTGTTAAAATTTGTCATTTATCTATTAAAATTCTTCAGCTTTTGTCAGACAATGTACTTAGCTCTGTAATAAGAGTCCCTAAAGATATGTGTGTGATTTGTCAAAAGAGAGACAAAAAGTGTATAAAACTCTAAAATGTCAGCAATCAGGAGATTTAACAGACTTTAGTAAATTTACATAGAATGAATAGAAATCTTTGATATTAATAAACTTAGCTCGGGGGAGTACAAGAGAGGGGGCAAAGAATTATAATTTGAATATAATTTCCACATCACTTCTTCCAAAACTAAAAATTATTACAGATAAATGTGTGATAGGGTTTAAATAACATAAATGTGACTGTTTATCACCATCCCAAGGTTTCAGAGAGTATTTTTTCTGAAGTAGACCAATGAAGTATATACATTTTCACTTAGTTTATTTTCTTCAACATAAGGACTAATGTTAAATGGGATAAGGATTATAACAAAAGTGTCTGGCAGAGAGTATTTTCCTTTTCTATAACCACTGAAACAGAAACAGGGGAATCATACCATAGGGAGAAGAATATTTGCTGACTTTAGGAAGCCTGATCAGTAGCTAGTAATACACAGCATAGCAACAACCCCAACAAATGATATTTCCAAAGTAACATAGATATACAAACACATGACTTTTTTAAGAGAAAGATATTATAATAGTAATCAGATTGAGATGGAATAAGTAGGAACCGGTTCCTGGAGAAGGAAAATGTTAAGTTATATTTTCAAGGAGAGATTGGTGGACATAACAAGGACTAATATGTACACATATTGGCAAGACTGAGCCAATCGTGTACAAGGAGAAGCCAAATAGTTTAATTTTCCTGAATCCAAAAATATGTCGTACTGGTTTGCTAGAGCTGCCATAACAAAATGCCACAGACTGGGTAGCTTAAACAACAGAAATTTATTTTCTCACAGTTTTGGAGGCTGGAAATCTAAGATCAAGGTTTGATTCCTTCCGAGGCCTCTCTCCTGGGCTTGCAGATGGCTGCCTTCTTGCTGCGTCTTCACGTGGTCTTTTCCCTGTGCACGTGCGTTCCCTTTGTATCTCTCTCTCTATTCAAATTTCCTCTTCTTATAAGGACACTAGTCAGATTGCATTGGGGCCCACCCTAATGGCCTCATTTTAACTTCATCACGTCTTTCAAGATCTTATCTCCAAATACAGTCACATTCCAAGGTACTGAGGGTTCAGGCTTCAACATATGAATTTGAAGGGACATAGTTCAGCCGATAACATATGTGTTTTGGAGTTAGGGTGCTTATAACTTTTAGGTGCCAAGATCTTGATAGTGTCCAGCAGCAATCAGAAGTGGGGCTCTTCTTGCTAACACATTTGTAGGATCAAGAAAATTCTTTCCATGGATATCAGGGAAAGGGAAGCACATCTGGAAGACTCTAAGTCCTATAAATGCTTTGATGATCTCTTTCTTCCACAGCTAGAGGAGAATATTGCAGGGCATGAAGAGGGTGGGAAGATATTCAAGTTACCCCTTTACAGATTTCATTCTAATCCCCTGTTTCTCATTGACTGCTGAGTCTCAGAGCATAAAAATTTCAACATCTTTCAGTCCTTTTTTCTAACCGCTCTTCCCCATGATGCTTTATCTTTCTGTTCTCTGCCGGAGTGCCAAGCAGTGCACTGCTGGGGAACAGTGGGTGTGTTGTGAGTGTACGGGAGTGGGAGAGGGTAGTGCAGAACTCTGTAGGTGGAAAGAAGAATGATCTTTCCTTTTCCTTTTCTTATTCCTTAACTTTTGCCTTGAATTAATATCACATGAGAAAATATATTAGTTAACAAACAGATCATGCTAACATATTTGCCCTTTGAACTGAATTTCTTATTGGGAAAGTTATGAGACAGGAAAAGAACAGAATGGATAATGTTCACAAAACTTCTGTTGACATTCAAAATTTTATATTGGTACCATTATTTTTCTAAATCTTTCATTAGACTAAAATTCTCCGTTATATAATGGCTTCCTCGGCTATAAAACAAATCTGTTAATTAGAAGTGGTTGAACAATAGGAATAACAACAACACATAAAGCTTACTATGTGCCAGGCATTGTAATAAATATTTCACAAACACTAACCGTTTGATCTTACATCAACACCGTTAGGTAGATAAAATTATGATGCCTGTGTTTCATATGAAGAAACTGAGCCGCAGAGATGTCAACTGATTACCCAGGAACAGCAAATGGCAAAGCAAATAAGTGCATCCAGGTGGTCTTATTCCAGAGCCCAGGATTTCAACTCTTACTTTATGCATCTGTCGTAAGAAGACTCATGTTCCGGTGACCAGTATTCATGACAAATGGTAACTCTGATTTAAAAAACAGGTTTGCTCTACCATTAACAGGGAAGAGAGGCTGCTTTTTTTTTTTTTTTTCCAGAAAGGAAAACATTTTAACTGAAAAACCAGGACCATATGGTAAGGAAATACATGCCTCTGTACAAAAGCCTCCCTCTCTGATGCTGTTTACTGATGTCCTGCTTGGATATTTGCCGATGATTTTCACAAATCCTATTTGCCCTAATACATTGTGGCTCCTTATAAAGCAGCCAGCACATAAAATATCCCTGCCTAGATATTTTAAGTTTAGGGTTTTAGAATTGTAAGGCTAATTTCCATAATGGATTCAAAAGATTTTTAAAATGAAATTTCTGTCTTCCCATAATTATGCAACTCACCAAAGCATTTTTATGTGTGTCCTTAAAAATGTTAACTGTCTGAATGTTCAAGTTGTTGCTTCACCAACCAATGTAGCTAATATAAAAATATATATGGCAACAAAGATTGACCTTATTTTCTGCTCAGAGAAGCTTATATCAATGGATAAGACTCCAGCCAGTATTGAAATAAAGGAGATTGGTGTATGAATGGAGTCTTTGCTGGGTTGGAACTATGCATGAGAATATTCCAGAAGGTTCACCAGCCAGTTTTGGCCGAGTCTGTTTGTGCTTCATGTATTCCTAACTTTACATTTTCTAACTTCCCTTGCAGTTAGATTGGAACCACGTCACAAATTTTAGGCAATGGACTGTCAGCGGAAGAGTCACTTTTGGTTTTAGGCATTTAAAAACAGGCATACCTCCTTTCTTCCTCTCTACTTCTTCTGGCATGATTTTAGAGTCTGCATGTTCCAGGTGGGGTACTACTAAGTACCAGAACCTTCTGATCTTGCTAGCCTACATTGGACATGTAAGATTTGATGTGTTAAGCCACTGAGATTTGGGGATTAATTTTTACCACAATGTGATTTCTCCATGCTTAATAAAACTGGAGATGACTGCCCTTGGACAAATGTGGAAGGTAGGGCTGTGTGAGGATTTATTATACATTCAGATAAGCAAACTCAGTGGACTGTCTGTGTTATATTTCTCACATCTAAAATTGCAATCCTGAAGGATCCAAATGAGTATATTTTTTTAAAATCTTAAATGTTTCCTTTTCAACTCAAATAGCTAACGTCTTGAGATAGATGTTATAAAATATACAAATAATTACAGGTGAAAACATAAGAAAAATTCAAAAGAAAAAGTACCCAGAATAAGAAAAATTTCAGTAAATCTCACATGACTTTGATTACCCATGCCTAGTGAAATTGCCTCACTTGTTTAATTTCTCATTCATCCTACAGCCAATCATTTTATTCAACAGTCAGCTTCATTTTAGTGGATGCTGTGGCACAACATCCAGATCCATTCTTTAGGACCAAGGTGTTCATTCCTCCAGCTGCCAGGGGTGTTGCCTGCTGAGAGGTCACAGCTGAGTCCCTCCCCGGAAATTGCCTTGGACTGAAGAGTGCTGCCTACCCAAGTATATTCCTCCCCCAGGTTAGCCCACTTACAAAGACTTGTGGGTGTGGTAGATGCAAAGACCTTGTCTCTGGAACATCTTCAAACTGCTAGCCCAACAGAGGAGTTCCCCACTGGGTGTGCTGAGGCTTCTCTACAACCTCACTGCATTTCAATTCTTCCCTCTGCCAATTCCTGCTTCCCTTGATATCTATCATGTTATTCCCAAGAGCTCTCCCCAATAAACCTCCTACAGGTTAATCTGTCTGTTTCCTGGAGCAGGCAACTTATGACATTCATAAGGCCCAAAACAGAATTGCAACTCATAATGAAAGGGTAGTTTGTGAGTTTGGGCGTAAAGAAAATCTGAATCATCTTTCTCTTTTTAAACGTCTAAAGTAAATGATCTTATTTATAATCCTGAATTATCATAAATAGCAATTCTAATATAATTTTTATTTTGGAATAATTTTAGTTTTCCAGAGAAACTGCAAAAAATATTAAAGAGAGTCCTGTGTAGTCTTTACCCAGTTTCCCCTGTTGTTAACATCTTACGTGACCATGGTACAATTGCCAAAACTAAGAAATGAACATTGGTACATAACCATTAACTAACGTCCAGACTTATTCAAATTCCACCAGTTTATTCATTGATTTCCTATTTCTGTTCCAGCATACATCCAGGATACAATATCACATTGAGACAACAGTCATTTTTTAATGACAAAGTTAATAAAACACATACATGCATGTGTGTATGTGTATATATACAAATGATTTTAATAATTAACAAATTTAGAAAATATTTTTTAAACCTACATACAAATAGCACACCAGTCTGATACTCATTAGCTGTGTGACTTTATGCATATTTCTTCACTTCTCTGGCGTCAGTCAACATATCTATAAATAAGATGGGTTAAATTTGATATCTTCTTTCCTTTCCATGTCTTACATTCTATGCTTCGATATAGTTAAAAATGACATAAAATTTTGTCTAGTATTTAAAAGGAAAAAAATTTCCAGTTAAAAATTGCAATTAAAACAGAAGATTTCTAATTAATTAAAACAAAGTGGGCATACCTTCATAATCTTGATAGGGTTTTGTTATAATTTTTGATTATTAATTTGAACTTTTTAAAAAAACTACCAGATACTTCCCTTGAATAAGCAGAAAAGTAAAAGGTAGATAGAACAAGAAAAAAATGCACCTATGAAATGAAGAAAAAGTATTTGAAGTAATTCTTCGAGAGTTTAATACAGAAAGAGAAGGGTCTTAAAGATCCTTACCTCATTAGTTAAGTATGTTTATGTTGAGTCAGCCAAGAAATGGCTTGGATTGGGTAGAGCTGGTGATTAGAAAGCCTCAGAAGATGCCGCATTTTGATCAACATTTAATTTTTTCTTTTTTTTGTAAATATGAAGCTAGTTCAACAGGTCAAAATGAAAATAATTACCATTCTTCAGAGGAACATTAATCTCTTGAAAATAAATTATGCTAATCTTTAGGCATGTTATTGCAAAAAGAGAAAAAACTACATGAAGAAATACATGCTTTAATTCAAATCCCTGACATTATGAGAGTCATTTAATGAAATTCTACTTGTGACAGCTAATAGTTAATAAACATTAACTTAAATGTAAACAGTAACTGGTATTGCGAATTTTTTTTGCAAAAGAAAAACTCTACTATAAAGAGTGATTATTAGTTAAATATATTCTAAAACTATTTTAAGTATTTTCATCTGAACCAATATGTTTAGAAAAACAGTGTAGTGAATTTCATGATTAATAAAATTACAATGGAGTTCAGAGTTTTTTAGCAATGAGCATATTTTTTTTCCTAATTTTTAAAGAGCATCTTTAATATTGGTACTCTTGCATAATGAAAACCTATGGGAATTTGTATTTTATCCATTCACCTGTATGTGCAAGTCATTCATTTATAAGGAACTGAATGATATGGATACTATTCTGCTAAAAGCTCTGCCATTTGGAAAATGGGTACAATGTCTGAATATGATAGAATTTGATTTCTTTGAAAGAATGATAATATTTATGTGTATTAACTAATATACTCAAGCTACAAGCATATATCTCCATCCTGTCCAAATGAAGACTGGGTTATTTCACTAAATAAGCATGCCATTTGATCATCTTGGCTTTCAAAATTTTATGTAAGTATGGAAAAATAGAATTCAAATTTGGGATCCTCCTTCTTTTCTGAGAAAGGTCAACTTTATATTTACCTCGTGCCTGGCAGATGGACCGCACATGTGCATGCATTGGAAGAGATGGACTCTGATGAGGATGGGGGCTCTGCAGCCTTTCAGATGTAGGCATCAGGTCCATTTTAAGTCTGGGTATTTTCAGCATGGAAGAGAAATGTGGTTTTAAGTTATGGCCGCAGCTCTTCCTGGTAGATGGTTTTATTTCTTCTGGAAGAAGCTATAGACCACTGTAAAGGAATCAGACTTGCAACTACTGCTCTGACAAAGTCAAACTCTGCAATTCAATTATTCTAATCAAAACAAGGGGTGCACACTTTTATAGACTAATGATGTCTTTGTGATATGATTGACCCAACCCAGTTACCTAAGCATCACCTAGAAAAAAATAGTTGGATACTTCAAAGAGTAGATGACATTCAAATCTTTCTTATTTGGCTTTGTAGTCCATGATATTGTTATTTTCCCAGCACATTTGCTTTCCTAATTGTGTTTTTGCTTGAATTAGTATTAAAAAGATTTTGTCTTCCCTGAGCACACACCAGCTGGGTAGTGGGAGGAAAGGGCCTCGGAGCTAACCAGGCAGTGGGGCAATACAGCTCTAAGATTCAAAATTAGTCATGAATAATTCACAAAGCAGATAATCCACCCATAGATAAACAAAAGGTACTGGAATCATCCCAGGATCATTTTATCCCTTGTTCTAATTCTTAGACTACTAAATTTTTCTTGACTTTTTTTTTGTACTGATTAACAGATACACTAAGATATTTTATTTAAGGAGTTTTAATTGAAATTGATAGCTCTTTAAAAATAATATCATTTTTTTACTCTTGGTTATATTTCCTTTTCAGTTGAAAGCTCTATCATATTTATGTGTGAATAGTTAATAAAACATGAGGTTAATACGTTTCCACAGTCTAACAACTTGTAGATAATGGATTCTCATGTCATTTGCCATTCATTTAGGAAACAGTGGCTTTGCCCCTCTGAACTTCAGTTACTTCTCCCAGATTGGGGATGAAAATATCAAAACCTTTGAAAGAAATTGTGAGGATTAATAAGATAACATAGGCATACGTATTTTGACTTTATTCTTTTCTTTGCATGTCTCCATTGCCATGGATGAGCCTTATTTAGGATGCCAGAATAATTGCTGCTATAATTATTGTCATATATTTATGGAGCATCGGCAGTATTCTTGGCATAACACAACACATTAAGGAAAATTTCCTGTCCTGGAGACAGTGCAGGGGGTAGTCAAATATAAGAACAACAGAGAAATCTCAGAAACACATATTACTGTTCAGTAGTGAGTTACTCTAAAAACAAACAAACAAAAAAACAGTGATGACTGCTTTTCTCTTCATTTTTAAATTACTTTTTGTGCTAATAAAGGAAGGAATATACAAGTATAAATGTCCATATGTCATATATTTGAAGTCTGCATGGCACTTCCCTCTTTCATCGACCATTCTAAGAGAGTTTGGAATTAAAATTATAGTCCACTGACCTTTTTTAGTTCTATGTCCCTATTATTCTCTAATCTATTAAATATATACATACATGTACACACATTTGGGTAAATCATCTTTTCCTTTGAAACACCACTCAACTTCCTTTCTCACACACTAATCCCTTCTAATATTGAAAGTCAACTTAAATATTTATTTAAGGGGACATGAAAGATAACCTTTTCTTTAACACAAATGTAATTACTTTTTAAGCGTATTTTACTATGAAGGCAGACACTGTCTTGTTTAATTATATGATAAGCACACCATTAAGACCATCAATTTGACTCTGCTGATTACATACTCATTCTTGAAAATATCTCTCCTTGTGTTATGACAAGATTTTCTCTTGATTTTCATTCTTCTTGCTACTCCTTTTTCAAATCTCTTTCATTGACCCACTATCTTGATCCAACCTGATTAAGTATTGTCCAAAGCTCTGTTCTTTTGTTTTATTACCCTTTTGCACTTTAGAGATCTTGCTCCTTCACATTCACATGGATGTCTTTGCAGCGGGACATGTGCTAACCTATAGAATAACCACTGGCTCTTATAGCTCAGCAGAGCATCATATTTCTAAGAACTACAGAATAGCCAAAAAAAGGTGGGTGACATCATCAAATGTGGCTGGGTGAGTGCAGAAAAAAACTTTGTGCTTGAAAAGAGTGAATAATTTTCTGTTTTCCATTTGTGACAGTCATATGTTATAAGAACTGAATATCTTCCATGCTTTTATATATTAAATATAAGTTGTTTTAGTACTCATAAGTAAGAAAAATATTTCAAACTATGTTCCCTCAAATATAGGTACTGGTTCATTGTTGTATGTTGCTTTTTTTAATTGTTGGAAGCTTCCTAGTTTTGTGATTCTATGAAATAGTGAAGTAATTAGAATCCAGTAATCATTATGCCCTGTGGAAATAGAAAGGTTATTTCCACCAAATTAAGATTTTTAAAAATTGTATAATGGAGAATAATTTCTAGTTTTCTTTGATTTTTCTTTCTTTTTTGAAATGAGCATAATTGTACATGAAATTGTCACAAATTTTTTAATTCATTAATATAATTAACACTAAGTAGTAGTTCCATCTTCACTAATTATTTGATGATCTAGATGCTCTCTGACTTCATGATGTTCATAGTTTATAGATTCCATGGTGGTTTTTTCTGTTTACTTTAGATCAAGTTTGGAAAAATATATTGTCCTAAATAAATAGATGTTCCTAGCATCACCTCTACTGTTTAATAATGTTTCATATGTTCCAATTCTCAGTAATGCACAAAACAAAGCTGTAACTCTATAAAAGAAGACAATTTGCACACAGTGTCATTGTATGTCTATGAAAATTATGAGAATTAAGCCAAGGTATGTAGAATTAATGGAAGCTTATTAAAATTAATGGGCACATGACAAATGTACAACCAGAAAGAGCTTTCTTATGAAATTATCACAAACATTAACAAGTTATAGGAGATAATGGAAAACATCTATTTACAACAGAAAATAACCCACCAAATCTAAGAGAAATTTCAATAAATATGTGAGAAATCTAGCTGAAGAAAACCAGCAAAATTTGACTAAGAAAGACAGATTTAAAAACTGGAAATGAATAGTATATTCATGGACAGAAATATTTCAGTTATAAAAATTTTTGTTGTTTCTAAATAAATGTGTAGGTACAAATAAATGTTAATTAAAACTTTAATGAAATATTTTGAAACTGGAAAAAAAAGTCTAAAATCTTTTTTAAAAAACAAACACGCTAGACTAAAATATTTTTGTGAAAGAATAGTAATAACAGAGACTTGGTCTACCTTATACTAACATGCATAAATTATCACTATAAAAGAGTATACTATTGAAAAAAAGAATAGACACATCAGGGAAATTGAGCAAATATTCCAGAAATCCTTTTATTTATGAAAAGCATTTATGATAAAAGTTACATAAAAATCAGTAAAGGAGGTAAAGATTATTTAATAAATAGTGATGAGTTATCATCCCCATTAGAACATGAGATCCCAAAAGGCAAGTACTTTATTTCATGGCTGTTTCATTCAATGCCTAGAAGATTGTTTTCACAGGGTAGATGGTCATTATTTATCTGCTGAATGAAAAATGGCTTGAAAAGTCTATTTTGATCATCACATCAAACATTACTCTAAGATTAAGTCTAGATAAATTGCATAGTTTAAAAAATCTAAGAAAATAGAAATGAATACTTAGCAAATATTTTGATGGGGAAAAACTTTCTAAACTTAACAGCAATTATCATAAAGGAGAATTATAGATCTGATTACATTTATATATAAAATATGTAGCTTCAAATCACAAAACTTTACAGACAAAATTAACAAGCCAAAGAAGAACTTGAAAATATTTATAACAAGCTTTCAAATCAACAAATAAAATGTTAAGCCCCTATACAAGAATAGTCAAAAGGGCATGAATAAGTAATCTAGAAAAGAGGGAGCATAAATGGTAGCAAACATAGAAGTATCCAGTTCAAAAATAATGAAGAAATACAAATTAAAACAACAATAAGGTACCTATAAGACACCACAAAACTACCTATTTAATTTTAAAGATTTAAAATAGATGTAATGTCCAGAGCGTGCATTGGGATAGCATGACAGGCATGCTCAAACACAAGTGTCATAAAGACTTTAAAAGCATCAATGGCATTTGACCCACTAATTCCACTTCTAAGAATCTAAGCTAGCAAAATAATCAGAAATAATGGTCAAATGTCTATATGTAAAATAAGTTAATAAATGCTTTTAATCAAAATCATTTTTTAAAAAACCCAATGTTCAATAATAAGGTCATATTTACAGTAATGTATTAATATTATCTAGTCATATAATAAATTATCATACAGTGTGTTAGTTAAAAGGAGGTTATTTTAAAATGATTATGTTAAAATGTTAACAAAAACAGAAATCAGGAAATACATAAAAAGAGACTAGAAGCACAGAAGCTACAATGACAGCATAGACGGTTTTATGTAATACGCTGAATGTGTCAATATGACTTTTTCTCATTTTTCTACTTTATACACTTATTGCTTTTTTTGACTACAAGATAATCTTCACTAAAAATTAAAGAAAATTTTTTAATTATCAGAAGTTGTTGCTATCTAACACAAATTAATTATATCATGAAAGAGCAGAGCAAGTTCATTTATGTATTTAGATCTGTGTAGAATTATGGGTAAATCTACTGGGGTTCTTACAAAGCAAATAGGTTTGCACCACTCCCTGCTTAACACCTCCAGTGGCTCACCAGGTACGGAAAATAAAATACGAACCTCTTAACACAGCCTCTCAGGCAGCACAAGATCTGGCTCCTGTCTGGCCCATCTCCTACTAACTCTTACCCTTCGCTCCCTGTGTTTGCTATTTTTCACCCACGCCTCCTCCTTTTAGCCCCTAGAAAATGCCAAACTCCTTCCCTCAGTGTCTTCAGGTTTGCTCCTCCCTTTGCCTGTAAAGCTCTTCCATTTTCCTGTTTCTTGGCTGATTCCTTTTCAAAGTTTAGGTTTAAGCTTACATGTCACTCAGGAAGTCTTTCTCTGAAACCAACATAAACTGGGTTTCTCCTGCCATCTCATTCCCCATTCTTTACATTCATAGTATTTACCCTAATTTAGGTGGGGACTTTTTTTTTTTTTTTAGGAAAGTTATTGAAGTCATTTAGAGAACAAAGAATCCAGCTAGTTGATCAAAAATTGTAATAGTCTCTTCTCTTGTTAAAATAGTTTCCATACATTCCCTGCTTTTATAAACTGTGTACTTTGAGAAAATGGAAGTCTCAGTTTCATACGAGTACACAATGTAAAAACATTGTCAACTTTTTTCATTGCTGAAATGAGTGCATGACAAGGAAACTACTGAAACTATAGTACAGAGGTAACCAAATAATTGGGGAATATGCTAAGGGAAGTAGAGGGATTTGCTAATTAAGTGGACATGGTTTGTGAAGAAAAGTAAGAACTCCTGCACTGGAGTCAATGCACCTGGGTGAATGCATAAATTATACCTCCTCACCTCATCCCAGCAAATCCAATCCAGTCCTTCCAGAAGCTTTCTTTTTAAAAAATTGAATAGAATGACTCAATCTAAGATCTTAGTGTTTCCAATCACAATAAGACATAAGATCCTATAAGAATTAGGATTTAGATAAATCTGAGACTCTTAAAACCAGTGATTGCTCAACATACAGCAGAATCATGTATCTTGGCTTATCCCAAACCCCTCAACTCAACTCCCTGGACTGGTACCTTTTGTGCTATAGATTACTATGTGCATGCACTTTACTAGGCAAACCATGATTTGGGGGCCCCATAAATCTAATTTCTGAGGCATTCCACTCTCTTTAAAACTCCCATTCTTCCTCCATCTGAATCAAAATATGTACTTTCTCTCTCCATCCGTACCCAGCCAAAAATCATTTCTCAAGAGAGCCTCTTCATTAACTTATTTAGAGATTTAAAAGATTGACTTTTCTTAATCTTCAAAATGGAATTTCAGGATTTGGTGATCCTCATGGGAAGACATTTTACAGGACTTTGAAACTGTTCTTGTGCAATAAAAGCACACCTGTGATTCTACCATGTGGTAAAATCTACCTGCTTCATGAGAACACTCTGCTGCTAAATTCAATAGATCTCTTCACCATTACCCTATTCCTTACCACCTATCTTCACAGGGTATAAGTGCTTTTATACTATATATATCATCTCATTTAATAGCAGAATATTGGAGTTTAGAATCAGCTCAAAGATTATGAGCTTATCCAAACTTCTCAATGTATAGATAAGGAAACTGCAGCCAAAAGTAAAATATTGTTTCAAGGTCACCTGGCTAGAAACTGTTGCACTTACATAAATAATCCAAGTCTGGTAACAGGAAGTACAGTCCATCTTCTCCCAGACTGTCTCTTCCTCAAAGGTTTGTGTTGAATTGAAGGCTGTGCCTACTTCTCACGGTGCTGATCTTCATTAGGCCCAAGTGCTCTGTCTGCATAGAGAAAGGCAGAAAAGCCAACCAACCCAAGTGTCTTTTCTACTCTCAAACAAGTTACGTGATGGCCCATAATGCACATAAAGAGTGCTGAAGAGGAGCCATGAAAACTGGGGAGTATGGAACATGAAGACTTATTTGCCAGGAATTCCCTGGGAAGAGCATTGTGGCTGCTTAATGTGCATAGGAATCACCTGGCGATCTTAGTGACATACAGTTTCTAATGCGCTAGATTTAGGATGGGGCTCCAAGATTCCCCAGGTGGTGTGAATGTGAGTGCTGCCGGGCTGCAGACCACACTTTGAGTAGGTAGGGCACAGACGTGAGACCCTCGAAACCTGTGCCTCAGGGGGCCCTCTGCTGGTAGCTGTGCGGGCAGCAAACAGACTCCCTGTTGGCGATCCAGAGGATAGAAACAAGATTTAGGTATCAGGCTTCCTCTCCCATATGATGGTTAATTTTATGTGTCAGCTTGGCCAGGCTATGGTGCCCAGTTGTTTGGTCAAACACTAGTCTATATTTGCTGTGGAAGTATTTCTTAGATGTGACTGATATTTAAATCAGCAGACTTTGAGTAAAGCAGCTTACCTTCCGTAAGATGGGTGAACCACAGTCAATCAGTTGAAAGCCTTAAAAGAAAAAAAACCTGATGTCCTCAGAAGAGGAAGGAATTGCCAGAATTCCTAGCCTGTAGGCCTGCCCTGCACATTTCAGATTTTCCTGTCCCATGGTTGCATGAATCACTTCCTTAAACTAAATTTCCCTAGATAGATAGAGATACCTAAATCTATCTCTGTATCTATCTTTTTCTAGATAAGTAGAGTGAGAGCAAGAGAGAGAATGAGAGAACCAATAGTACATGTGTGTGCATACTCTGTGTGTGTGTGTGTGTGTGTGTGTGGTCTGTTGCTCCGGGGAGCCCTTACTAATAACATCACAACAAGTAGAAAATAACAATTTCCCACAATAATACTGTTTCTTATCAAGCACTGACAAATATTAAAAGGTAACACAGAGAAAACACTAAATATATTGATTTTTCATTCATTTATCAAATATGCGTGAGCATCTGTTCTGTGCCAGGCCCTGGAGATACAGTGATGAGGAAAACAACGTCCCTGCCCTTGTCCAGTACGTGTTCCAGTGAGGGAGACAGACGGCAAATAAATGTACAAATAATAAAAATGTAGAAAACAATAAGTGTCATGAAGAAAAATAAAGACAGATGAAAGTAGACAATAATGGGCTCCCAGAGAAGGTAGTACTTGAATAATATTTGAACAGATTCCCTCCACATGAATTCACGTGTTTACCTGCCCCATACATGTCTTTAAGTTTTCACCACATTAGACATGATCTTCTAGCTAGGGATAAAAAGATAAATAATATCTGACTTTAGGAACTTTATACACAAAGAGAGCACTGCATAAAAATTACACCAGAGAAGGTTGCCTGAACCATAAAATGGCAAAAAGATAACAAAGTTTGGATTAGACAAATCCTTTAAACCAGATGAGCAGTGACAGAAATATATAGTGTACGTTGGGATCCAAATCTTAAAATAAGTTATTTTTTGAGCATACTAAATTACCTAATTAATTTTGCTTTCGGCAGTATTTCTTTGAAGATCTAATTTCAGCTCTCATATGACAAATGCTATCTGGCTATTGATCCTTCCAACTTTCAAGTCTCAACATTTGTTCTTCTGTTGTTTCTTTATGACTGGTAGCTATTAGGGCTGTCATTACACAGTTCTACTCTGATACCCCTATGAAGTGCAGTACATAAAAGAAGGCATTGTTTAAGAGGTTAGAGTTTATGCTGCTTGGCCCAAATTGTAATCTTCTCTACTTACCTCAACCTACTTATTAAGTTTATACAACACATAACAAGTTTTACGCATCCTTTTTATTCTTAAGACTGGAATTTACTTTTAATATTAAGTAACTAACAGAAGTTAAGAGTAAAAAGTGTAAAGATAGGTAACAATATAGCTATTAAAATAATATAGTAAGAATATAAATTTAAATATTAATATACCCCTTAAGGCAAATTTTAAAATTTGAAAGTGAATGTACTTTGTGCATAACATGTAGTTCCTTGACAATCTGGTTGGAGAGAACCTGGTTTCAGAGAAGTCAAAGAGAACTAATGTTTGTCAAGCTCTTCATACTTTCTACCCACATATCCTCACAACATCATAGAAATGTTGGAATATGGGTTTATCTCAAGCCTGCTCAACTGTAAATTCTGCAGTTTATCTGGGTTTATCTCAAGCCTGCTCAACTGTAAATTCTTTCTGTATACCACCATATTATTTCCCCTAATTTGTGCAAGAAATATATTTGGTCTCCTGTGTCCACTCTAGTTTCCCCTCCAATCAAGACATTAATAGGAGGACCTTTACAAAATGCTTATCTCACCATATGACCTTCTATGCCCAGCATTTAAAACTTTCTTGTGGTTTTCTCTTGCTCTAAGTTTAAAGGGAAAAATTCATAGCAAGTTCCAAGAGACTCTGCATTCTCTGGTCCCAATATTACTCTCCAGCCCCATCTTATACCCATGTACACTCTTTCTACATCAGGCTTACACTGTTCATTTTTTATGATCCTTCCTGCTCCAGGATCTCTGCACATCCCAAATTGTTTATCTAAAATATTCTTCCCTTTTCTCTTAATCTAATAAATATCCTTCAGGTCCTGGTTCAGGTATCACCTTATCAGGGCAGGTAGATGAGGAGTGCAGAGGGAGTGATTATAAGAATTTGAGAGGGAAGGCCAGCCATGTACAAAGGAACCACATGAGTCTTATACTGTTTTCCATAGTGGTTGTACCAATTTATCTTCCCACCAACAGTGTACAAGGGTTCTCTTTTTCCCATGTCTTCACTAGCATTTGTCTTTATTTTTTTTTTTTTATAAAACCCAAGCCATCCTAACGGGTGTCAGGTGATATTTCATTGTGGTTTTTATTTCCCTGATGGTTGCATTTCCCTGATGATTAGTGATGTTGAGCACTTTTTCATATATCATTGGTCTATTCAGGTCCTTTAACGATTTTTTAACCCAGTCATTTCATTTTTGTTTGTTTTCTAATGCATTGTAAGAGTTCCTTATAGATATTGGATACTAGCCCTTTATAAGATATGTAGTTTGTAAATATTTTCTCTTATTCCATATATTGCCTTTTCACTTTGTTGATTGTTTTATTCACTGTACAGAAGCTTTTAAGTTTGATTCAATCTCACTTTCATATTTTTCCTTTTCTTGCCTGTGTTTTTGGTGACATATTCAACAAATCATTGCCAAGGTCAATGTCCAGAATTTTGTTTTTGTGTTTTCCTCCAGGAGTTCTATAGTTTCAAGTCTTATGTTTAAGTCTTTAATCCATTTTGAGTTGACTTTGTGTATGGTGTGAGATAAGGGTCCAATTTCATTCTTTTGCATGTGGATTTCCAGTTTCCCCAACACCATTTATTGAAGACTGTCCTTTCCTCATTGTGTATTTTTGTCACCATTGTTAATGATCAGTTGACTCTATATGTGTAGATTTATTTTTGAGCTGTCTATTTGGTTCCATTGGTTTGTATGTCTGTTTTAATGTCAATATCATACTGTTTTGATTACTATAGCTTTGCAATATATTTTGAAATCAGGAAGTGTGATGCCCTCAGCTTTATTCTTCTTATTCAGAATTGGTTTGACTATTTGGGGGTCTTTTATGGCATCACAAAAATTGCAGGGTTTTCTATTTCTGAGAAAAATGCTGCTGGAATTTTGACAGGGATTGTATTGACTCTGTAGATCAGTTTAGGTAATATGAGAATTTTAACAATATTAATTCTTCCAATCCATGAGCACAGGGTATTTATCCATTTATTTGTGTCTGCTTTAATTACTTTCATCAGTGTTCTATAGTTTTCTATATACAGAAGACTGTTGAATTAGAGGAGTAGCAGTGAAGTGGAAATATTGAGATAGATTTATAAAGCACTGTATTTCATCCAATGTAAGGCACCATAGACTGGCCCATAGGACACCATATTTCTTTTTATAACAAAAAGAGGAAATAAAACTTCTGCTAATCAAACTATAGTAATACATTGATTGTTGCTTGTTACGATGCATCCTAATTTCAGAGATGGTAAAATGTGAAATATGCATCTACAATTGATGAAATACAGTACTTAACAGGTTTCAAGTGTAGAGAGGAAAAGAGAATGACAGAAGTCAAGGATTAGCTTCTAGCTTTAGTAATGAAATGGAAACCGATTCAGAAAAAATTAGGCAGAGAATACAGGACATGAGCTCATTTAGGGTAAACAAGGTGTTTCATTTTGGACTTAAGTTTCAGACTCTTGTGGGATATTTGCAATGGAGAATACGCAGTCTGAAGCACACATGAAAGGCTGAGCTTGAGGCAGAGACTTGGGAATCATCCACATTTAGGTTGCGCCTGCTTGAAAACATGATAGTGGATGAAATCTCATAGGAAGTAATACAAAGCCTAGTAGCAGTTAAATATGGGCTGAACTAAGTGAAAGATGAAGAAAATAAGAAAAAGAAGGACAAGAAGGACAAAGCGAGTATAGTGCCATGGAAGTTAAGGGAACAGAAAAATTGTAAGAGAGAAAGCGATCATTAATATCCACTGAAGAACTATCAGGTAAGATAAAGACTGAACTGTTCCTTAGGTCTGATCATTGTGACCTCAGTAAGAATAGTCTGCAGAGTGACAGGGGCAGAAGCTAGGTTACGGGGGTTGAGGAATGAACGTGGGATGAGGTAATAGACATTTGAGATGAAACCAATTGTTCAGTAAGAGTCATTGAGAGGAAAAGAGGAAGTGGACAGAGTTTGGCAGAAGATATATGATGAAGGGAAATGGTTTTAGAGCAAGAGAAAACTTTAGTGCAAAGGAAAAGTTTTTAAACTGGGTGGAAAGAATCACTAGAGAAAACAAATCTGAGAGTTGGAGAAAGGAAAGAGGTGTTCAGAGAATGAATGAGTGAGTGGTTGAAATAGCCTTAATTTTCTCCCTAAAATACAACCAAAGTCTTCTGCTGCATGATATTGTTATTGGGAAAGGTTTCCGACTATAACAAATTAAAAGCATTTTCTAACTTAAAAGCAACCTTTCCTACGTGTTTATATATAGGATTAAATTACCCAAACTCCAAATAGCAAAGACGTTAACAAAGATAGAGGAACTATTCTAATAGAAATGATCAGGCAGACATGTTTTATTACTTTCCAAATCCTGAATTTTATTATGTTTACACCATGCAGAAATAGCCAGAAATCTAGAATAATAACCAAGTCTTACACTTTAAAGGTATTTAGTAGTAAGACAAAATGGCAAAATGATTAAGAGGTCATCAAAAATGACTTACAACTTTTTATTCTTTTCATGCCATCTTTCACGACACAGAGTTTCAGATAAGATAATGCAATGAATAAAATTATTTTACCCCCAGAGAGAGCACTAAGAAATGTTCAACGTCTGCTAAAGTAATAATGGAGACTTTTAATTATAAAAAGGCAGCTTGATCTTTTGACTTTCTGTCATGAAATAGGAGTAATGAGACTTATTCACAAATTCTAAGAATGAAATGAGAAAATGAATTTCTTAAGTACAGTTAAAAGATTCTAATATGTAAATGCCTTACGCACAAAAATTTTACTAGAAATGCATCCTCTTGAATTCTTGAAGATAGATAACCATTTGATACTCTTTGCTCTGTTGAAAGGTAAATTCTTGTTTTATACCTACTGCAGGTAGTGACTAAAGTTCACATTGTCAGTAAAAACAATTTTGTTTTAAACAAATCCCCACTTAATATTAAGGAACACATTAAAAGTGATAATTTTCCTATGTCTTATAATAATTTATTTTATGATTAATTTAATTACTGAATAGAATGTTTTATTTGCAATAAAAGAATATTTAACAACAATAGTATTCAACTATTCAAAACACTGTTTCACAGACAATGGCTGAATAGTAATGTCAATAAATTCTGCATAAGCAAGGTAAAAAATTTTTCTATATTTACTCAAGATTAGGTTTAAAATCTATTTAAGCTGCTATAGGTGTGGGTTAAAGGACCATGGTTGAGAAGTTTCATTATTTGATCTATCGAAAGTGACAGCTGCATATTACATGAATATGCAGTTATGGACTTTTGACCATTTACTTGCTTACCAGTCTATAATGGCTTTGGATAGTCCACTATGTAAGTATATATTTAGTCATTTCAAAAATTGCATATTATTTGGTAGACTTTGTACTAAAGCATGATAAAAGAGGTGTTTTCTCAGTACCATTCTGGGTCCATGTCAGGTATTCACAAATAATTCTAAAATATAATATTTACTAGTATAAGGTTTGGGAATTTGTGTGTTTATCAAGTATGCATTGCTGCCCCAGAGAAACTCTATAGAAGTTTTTTCAGATGTATTTTTCTAGGAAAAATATCTGATTCCTGATTTTTTCAACCCTACCTTTACCTTTGGCCTTGCCCTAGACTGTCTTCTTGAAAAAAAATATGGTCTTGACAGCAGTGATTACTTAATTGCCACCTCATTTCCTGTTTCCCCTTTAACTCTGATCTCAGAAAGATGTCTACACCTGTACCACTGGCATCCTATTTCCGAGTTCACAGCTAGTTTCCACCTTCAAAGGCTAGACTTTCAAATATCCCACAGCACTGAACTAGGTAACAATATATTGTCTATCACCGTATGTCTCTTCGGTTTCTGAGTTTGCTTCATAAGACCAAATATTCTTTTCTCACAGTCTGCCTTTCTCCCGTCTCACTTACTTGTTCATTGTTTTTTACCAGAACCTGCATTCTCTAATTCATGCTGTAAAAATCATATAAACTTACTATTAACTTATTTTCATTAGTAACTGGAATTTGTGAATAAATTTTGAAAAATGGCCTCAGCAATTTGTGGGTACATCTGACAGAGTTTTAGAGTCACATATAACCTTACAGGTCATCTAATGAGATTGTTTCATTTAGCAGATGTGGAAAGGAAAGCTAAGGTAAAATAAAAATCAAGTGATCTTGATCCTGTTGTTGGTGAGTAGTACAATCCTAGCACTAAAATCCAGGTCTTCTTAGTATTTCATTGTTGTGTCTGCTGGGGTTATTATAAAAATTTACATAGGCATTTTTTTCATATATTTCATTTTATATGAACTAAGATAAATTTGATTGCTGATGACACTGAGTGTGTGTGTGTGTAGAGAGAGAGAGAGAGAGAGAGAGAGCAAGAGCCTTAAGCACATATAGCTATAATAGTACTCATTAGTATAGGATCTCAAAGTAAATTGCATTGGTATTAGCCAAACCATCAAACTTACTTTCCACCGATTTTTCTATTAATTTTAATATGTAACCATGTATAATTAACTGATAATCAAATTTTACATTTACATCTTCACAAATTAATGTTGGTAAGCAAAAAACGTAAACACAGTGGTTTAAATTTGTGTTGCGTCCTCATATAAAATTATACAAAACAGCATTTACTAAAGGCAATGGAAATTCATGATTGCTGTGCTCAAGTAAAAGTTTTGGAATTTAAGAAGCACTTAGTTGGTGCATTAGGCCATTTAGGATGTTTCAACGTCTCAATTGACTGTAATTCCAATCTGCTCAAGTGCCCTGTTAATGACCTTCCATCTCCAAGTAAGCAGAGGAATTCAATGTTTATACTTTAAAAAAAAAAAAAAACTCTACCACAAACAGATTGAAGGACAGGTTCTTTTCATTCTATCTTTACTACAGCAGGAGAGAGTAAATTGTTACCACTACAACAATTGAGAGAAGCTAACCTTTAGTGGCTCTTAACGAAAGCCCTCATTGACAAAACAAAATCAACAGATCCAGGTATAAGGAAACCACTTAAGTGTTTTCCATTTCTTATTGTCTAACAGTAAGTAATTATATTTGTAAAGTTTAAACAAGCAATGAAATTTACCCACACTTACACTTTAATTTTCGTGCCATGTAGTAAACAGATAGGTCTCTAGGCTTCCTACAGATTTGTCACTCTTGCATGTAGATATATTCAGATTTCTACGCAGAATGAGAGTCCTAGCATCTGCAGATGCTGCTGCAAAGGAGTTCCATCTTTAATTCCCATGCCCAAAATAATCTTGAAACCCCAAATAAGCCAATATCTATTTGAATGGGTCCCAAACTAAGAAATCAGCAAAACTTGTTTTATCTTCTCTTAAAGTAGAAGCAGCAGATAGCTATTAATATTAAAATTTAATGTAAAAAGCCATTCATTGTGTTTCAGAAGTTGAGGTATTGCATCTACTACATAAATCTTTAACAAACTCTAAGCACCTGATGTCGCCTTTTTTATAAACATAAAAAAAGGCATTTGTGTCTCCTAAAATATTTATTCTCAGATAGTTTGTTTCCAACAGTGTACAATATGATCCGCCTAACCTACAGGAAGTTTTCCATTTTATTTTGTGCAATATGATTTTATATTCAAAGAGGTAAAAACATTTAAGGCAACACATGAGTAATAACGACAATGAAGTCCTGCACTGTTTCAGAAAAAAATCAAAGAAAATACATAAAATTCTATATTTTTTCATTTAAAGTATTTGTCCATGGATTTAAACAATAATATAATGCAAATTCTTTATAGAATCAATAAATATTTCTTTCAGGGAAACTCAAATTTATTGTGATAGGCATTCTCCCCATGTTTTTAAATAAATAAATAAAATAGCAAGAACATGAGGATTCCTGTCTTATCTAATTCTCTCAAATGAGAAGAGATTAACTAACCCAGACAGGTCTTTTCACTGCCTGACCTGTGTGTTTTCCTATACACTACATGTAAAAGTTTTTTAAAATGAAAGACAATGAAAAATTAGTCAAGGGAGAGTTTTGCAACAAATTAATGCTATACCCATAGGAATCGAAAAAGTTTTTTAGGGCATGATGTCAAACAGGTGCCAAATTTTCACCTGATTAGGAAAGAAGCAGCTGATCTGTGTTGGAGAAAGAGGATGAAGGATGGGTAGGGGAGGACACACTGAAGAGAAGGTGAAAAGGAGCATGTGGCCTGGGATGTCACCAGGGAAGTAGATTTGGACTGGACTGAAAGATGCCTTGCATACGAAGTCTCTGAGGCTTAGATTTTGTCTTGTAAGTCACTGGGGACCAATGATGGTTTTTCAAGCTGGAGAGTAATGCTTGGTTTTGATTATTCTGTGTCTCAAATTCTACCAGTAAATAAAATGTCATGAAGAGAGTATCTCTATGGTTTAAAGTGTTTAACGAATATTTTAGAGGAAGCGGGTAATTATGATGGTCAACAGGAGAATTTGAGTAGAATTAGAAGCAATCAAGGAAAGCAAAGGAATGATATCTTAGTAGGAAAAATGGCTTGTTCAAAATTTGATAAAAGTAGACACCGTGTGCATTTAAGCAAGTTCTCACAACTAGAAGTGGGCTTGAATATTGCAATAGTTCTCTAAAAAGAGTGATTAAGAACACAAGCTTTGGGGTCATCTGCTTGAGTTCAAATTTCAGCCCTAACACATGCTCTAGCTGAATAATCTTGAGCAAGTGTCACAGTTAGATTACTTTTGCTGCTTTGTGCAAAGGAGAGAGAAAGGAGGAGAAAGAATGAGGGAGGAAGGAGGAAAGGGTAGGCAGGGGAAGAAAGGGAGAGAACAAGAGGGGAGGGAGGGAAGGGAGAGAGAGGGATGGAGGATGGAGGGGAGAGGTGGGGAGGGACAGAACAGGACAGGAGGGAGAGGGGACAAATATGGCACAAATCATGGATCTACGTCATAGATGGTTGATTTTCACAAACTAGGCATACCTCTACTGCCTAAACAAGCAGAGCAGAACCCAAGAAGTTCCCTTCTCAGCATGAGACAGATAAGCACAGAAATTCATTTGCTAAAATAATATTTAAGAAAGATAATTCTAACAGTAGAATGCAGAACAGAAATAAATTAATACAACTTGATATTTGACTAACATTATGAAAATACCAGTCACGGGAAATATAAAATGGCTTTTAGTATGAATGACCAAGAATTAGGATGCCATTGACATTATTAGAAATTTAGAAGAAGGACTAATTTTGGAGGGGTTATGAATTTACTTGTTTTTTGGAATATTATTTTCTTATTATAAAACCAAACACTCACTCATTATGGAAAATAAATGGAAAATATAGTAAAGAGAAAGTAGAAAAATTACCAAAAACTACTCTTCACTCTACGGTGCATACTCTTTCCCTTTTTCTCTGCATAGATTTACATATGTAAAAAACCAGATACACATTTTTATAAATATGGTGTTACAGTCTATTGTGTCATGCCTACATTTTTCTCTTAATATAATATAAACTTAACATGAACTTACCTTGACCATAGATCTATCAAAAACATTTTTCATATCACCATTCTCTATAGATGTGTTTATTTGGCTGTATAACATTTTATTGTAGGGATATGCCATTATTTTTAACCAATCCCCTTCTGTTGCACAATTATATTATTTCCAGTTTTCATTTATATAAACAATGCTATGATATATGTATGTGTGTGTATATATATAAAACCACATGTTTTACCCTAAAATATATCATGAGAAATGGAATTACTGCATTATAATTACTGTACCATTTTAAAGCTTTTGATACATATTGCCAAATTTTATTTCAGAAAAGTTTTCTCTTCTGTTGACAGTATACGAAAGTGACCAATTCCTTGCACTCTTGCCAATAGTCTATAATTTTCTTTTAAATATTGTCTTTGACAACTTGATAGGTGTAAATAGTATGACTTTTTCTGTTTTGATTTATATTTCTTCAATAACTAGTAATTTTGAGCCTTTTATTATGTTAGTCCTTTATCTTTATTTTGTAAATTTCCTGTTTGTGTCCTTTTTATTGTTTGTTTTAAGCATGTAGACTTGGAAATAAAAGCTAGATGATGGAAAGGAAGTGACTAATATGTACATTGCGATGTTCTAGCGGACTTGTGAGAAAAGTCAGAGAGGGAAATGTAAATTTAGTTTTAGTGCAAAGCAGAAACAGTTAAAGCCATGAGTGTGAATATTTTAAGTATAAGTATTTAAGTAAAAGAACAGGGCAAAAGGGCCACAGACAGACTTATTCTTGGAAAACATCCACCATTTTGAGTTTGCAATGAATCAGAAGGACCCAAAAAGGTAGATGAGGAATGAAGACAGCATTGTGTATAGAAATAACTGGAAAATGTTTTTCAAGGAAGAATATCAAATGTTATAGAGAAAAAAATGAGAATGAGAAAGTTCATTGATTTGATAGTGGGAGGATCATAAATGTTCTCTGAGAGTGAGGTAGGCATCAGTCAAGTTTACTATTGAATATTTTCTTACCTTTAGAATTTATTTCTTGTTTCATTGAGTATGGCATTGTTCTCTATGGCCCAGTCACAGCTTGGCAATGATGAGTTTGACAAAAGGATGCTGACAGAATTCCGCAGAGTAAGAGTCAGAATTTCACTCTCAGCCAGGGAAAAGATTTCCTGGCATTCAGAGGCCCTTGACGTGAGTGTCTTAAGGTCTTCAAGAAGCTTCCTTTACATTTTTCATGAGACTTGTTACCCTCCTGACTGCCCCAGCTGACTGGCTATCGCCCCTGCCTGCACATCGGATGGAGGAAATTAGTAGCAAGTACTGATTTTTCTCTAATTACTTAGCGCCAGGAAAGTTTAATTTCTAAGTCAGACCACCAGAGCCATAGGCTTGGAAACTACAGGTCTTTTATAGTCCATTGCACCATAATTCTTGACATTTATTGAATCATATTTAAAAGGAAAAATGATATTTTCCGTAGGTGTTATTTCTATCTTGTCTCATTTTTCCTTTCTTTTTCTTTTCTCTCACATCTTTTTTTAAAATGTCTTTGCTAAAAGAGTTATCAGGTATTTCATATGGACACAAGCACAAAAAAATTCAGGCTTCTCACACTATCCAGAAACAGCTTGAAAAGTTTTAGAATCTAGCAGGGGTAATTGCTTCTGACACTGAATTTGTGCATATTTTTCAGCTATACCTCTCAAGGAAAAGAAGGGTAGAGAAAGGTTTCTCCAGTTCATATATTCCTCTCCTTGATCACATATATCTAGAAACACTCACAACAAATGACAAAATTGTTGCTCTCCCACCACTTGAATACTTCCTTATTTCAGATTTCCTCATTCCACTCTATTTCTGAAATATAGGATTTGCATTATACAGCAGAAAAAGTACATGCCGACCTGAATCCAAATCCAGCCTTGCTAATTAATAGCTCTGTGACTCTGGAGAAGTTATCTGAACTCTCTTGGCCTCAATTTGTTTATCTATAAGTGGATATTAAAAAATGAAAAACCAAATAAAACTACCTTACAGAGTATTTGGAGGAAATATATAAATTGCTCAACAACTATCAGTTCCCTGGCTCATGCAAATTGACGAATTGCCTATGATAGCTGGGAAATGCAAATTAAAACCCACCATGAGATATCACCCTATCCAGTTAGAACGGCTTTTATTAAAAAGTCCAAAGACAATAGATGCTGCCATAGATGCAGAGAGAAAGAAACACTTACACACTGCTGATGGGACTGCAAATTAGTACAACCTCTATGGAAAACAGTATGGAGATTCCTTAAAGAACTAAAAGTAAACCTACCATTTGATCTAGCAGACCCACTATTGAGTATCTACCCAAAGGAAAATAAGTCATTTTATCAAAAATACACCTGCACCTGAATATTTGTTGCTGCACAATTCACAGTTGCACAAGACTCATCAATTCATGAGTGAATTAACAAAATGTGGCACATGTATACTAGGGAATACTACACAGCCACGAAGAAGGATGAATTAAGGCCTTTTGCGACAATTTGGATGGAACTGGAGGCCATTATCCTAAGTGAAGTACCTAAAGAATGGAAAAACAAACATCACATGCACTTGCTATTAAATTGGGACTAACTGATGAGCACAAATATGCACAGAGAAAGAATTAACAAAATCAAGTGAAAATCAAGCAGGGAGTGGGGGGAGAGGGTGGGTGAAACACCTGCCTAATGGATACAGTAAACACGATCAGGGTGATGGGCACCCTTATAACCCTGACTCAAGCATAACAAAATCCATACATGTAACCAAAAACATTTGTACCCCTGTAATATTTTGAAATAGAAAAGAAAAATAATCATAATAATTTTTTTTAAAAAAATTCAAATAGTATAAGTCTACATATGGTATTATGTCAAAATTGTATCATAATGCATAAATAATTTTGAACCAGGCCTATTGCTCAAATGGTGGTGGTCTTCACTAGGGATTCAGGGGGTGGGGGGTAAACTCATGTCTGAGCGATGTGGTGGGCACTGTGGAGGGGAGGGACATGCTTGAAGAGTAGTTGGGGAAGGGAATTAGGGGTCTCAGTAACGGGAAGGAATTCCTCTAAAACTGATTGATGTGAATAGCTGTACAACTTGGTAAATTCACTAAAAATCATTTAATTGTACACTTAAAATGGAATAAAAGCATGATATGTAAAGTATACTTCAATAAAGAAGAAAAAAATTAAAAAAATAAAAATTCAAATAGTATGAGCCTAAATATGGGAGTATGTCAAAATTGTGTCATAATGCCATAATGCATAAATAATTTTGAACCAGTCTTATTGCTTAAAATTGTGACATATCCTTTCAGGGAATACCCTTCTAAAATATTCCTAACTTACAGTATACATTTCTTAAATTCTTAATAGTTTTTGAATAATTCTCAACATTTCTCATTTTCATACTCTTTATTGATATACATGAAGTATTTGGAGATTCTACTGCTCTTCTAAATGTAGCCTATAATAGATTTGAGCTGCAGAAAGTTACTAAAATCTGTCAACTCTAGCATCAGGCACCATGGCAAGAATTACACCAATTTATATCAGACTCCGTATGCTACCAAAAGGAAACCTTAGCCTTTCAAACTACAATACTATATCAGCTAAAAGTATTTTTTATTGTGAACGTGAATAAGTTAATTCACTCATAATTTACTTAGATCATATGCCTAATTATGGATAATTGATAGCTACAGGTAAATTGATCACAAAACACAGATATAATCCAAGTGAAATGGGTGGTCTACATAGAGTAATCTTGCAGTCCAAACCTGAATGCTGTCCCAGAAGTACGAAGCTGAACAAGAGTAATTAGGATCCATTGTACTTAGAGTCAGGGTCTGTTCTCTTGGTTTAACTTTGCTCTTTCCTAAGATCACCCTTTATGAGGTAGATAGAGTGATTAGAGTGAGAAGGGGCGAAGGGGGCAACTGGAATACACAGTAAATTTGGACTCCGATTTGTCATTCAAAACATACTGTATCAACTGTAGTTTGAAAGTAAGGCAGGAAAGAAGAATTAGAAGTCCAAAGTAACCCTGAAGTTGTATTCAGAAATAACCACATGGAAGAGAGTCTCCTTAAACACTTACGGTGGATTGGAGTCTTAGCCAAGCAAAAGCAACAAAGGAGATATAATGACAATATGTCTCAATACTGCAAACGGCATTTTCCTCATCTTCAAGAGCACATCAAGAGACTTTATTGTGTACTGCATGAAATCAGCTCAAGAGCAGGGCTGAATATAAGCTCATGGTTCACAATCATTCATCTCCTTCCCAAGAATAAAAGGGGAAAATTGAATATCCCTTTTTTTGGTATATGTTATTAATGACAAAAGCTAGATCTACTTTGTTTTTAATTTGATCTTTGAGTTAGGGTCTTAAAAGATACTTTTTTTAATTCACCAAAAACAATTCTCCGTGTTTTGGTTTTTTTTACATCTTAAGTGGGCGTCTTTCTATAATAAAAAAATATGGTAAAATTTAATAAGGCCAACATTTCTTGGCAATTAATAAATTAATAAGAAAAACTGGGAAAAAACTGTAGAGGAAGTGTGTCTGGAACTAATTATATGTGAAAAAGGGTAAATTTTGTATGGATTGAGGAGAAAATGAAAATCATTATCAGTAGAGAAAAGAAAGGAAAGAGGAGGAGGGAAGGAAGGAAAGAGGGAAGAAATTAGACAGCAGAAAGAAAAGAAGAAAACAAATATAGACATAAAAGCAGAAATATGTATATGGCGTGGGTATTTAGTGGATAGAGAAGAACTCATTTAGAGCAGATACTGTGTTTTAGGATTTGGGTTTTTTAATCTGTTTTTTATTCATAGATTGAACTGGAGGAGATAAAAGGCTACTGGTCTAACCATGTTCTAGACCCTTCCAAAAGAGACATCCTCAATGTAACTCTGACATCTGGCTTATTATATTTGTTAAGACATACATTAAAAATTTGCAAGCTAAAAATGTTTCCCATTAAGTTATACACTACATATTAATAAGATTTATATTAAAATACATCATATTCAGTACAATTTTCAACTGAGATTTATTTTAATTTGATACACCTCTTTTTGAGTTTTAAAATAGGTGACACTAAATTAATAAAGTCTCAAACCCAAAAGGTCTGACTTCTTAAATTCTTTTGTGCTGCCAAGATAATACAGAAACCAAGCCTTACTTTTACTTGTGCAGAATTGTTAATGACAACAACTTCTATTCACATGGGACAATTTTGTAAATAATAATTAAAATTATTCCAAATATGCCAGCACGAGTAATTAAGAGGGATTTATCTTAGCATCCATTATTCTTTCCTTATAGCTATGTTGCTCACATTGGAAGGCAAAATTTATCATATGGAAATATTACATAATGACCTGACTGCTTATAAAATTAGTCTGGCACTAATTATATGTGAAAAGCATTCAAGCATCTCTCCCCACTTCAAGCTAATCTTTATCTTCCCATTGTACCAGGCTTTGCCAATCTTTACATGGTGGTCTGATCTTGCAAACATTTGACAAAATAATTTAAAAATAGTAGAAATTCATTACAAAGTAAAATTACAAATCCTGTAATAGACACAGTATTATATGATGTTGATAAAAGTGAGATTGGGTAATTGCTTGACACATTTTATCCCAAAAACCTTTGACAAAAGAGAGAATTTCTGAGTTAGAACACGAAGAAAAGCAAATCAACAAAGATTATTCAGCAGGTGCTTCATGAAAGAATTATTTAAGAATGAAGAAACTAATTCTTGGGAAAGTTAATGAATTAATAAACGTGTGTGAAACATAGAAAGATCATGTTGGAAAAAAAATTTTTCCTCAGTCCCTGCCACAAACTACTTTATTTTTATTTTATTTTATTTATTCTTTTGTACAAGTACAAGGTCATTACATTCATATATTGCATTGTGGTGAAGTCAGGGCTTTTAGTTCGTACATCACTAAAGCCACATACATTGTACCCAACAAACAACCTCCCATCATCCACCCCCTTCTTCCTCCCGACTCCTCCAAGTCTCCATTGTCCATCATTCCACACTCTGCTTCCATGTGTAGACATTATTTAGCTTCCACTTATAAGGGAGAACATGTGGTATTTGTCTTTCTGCCTCTGAGTTGTTTCATGTAAGATAATGGCCTCTAGTTCCATCCATGTTGCTGCAAAAGACATGATTTCATTCTTTTTTATAGCTGAATAGTACTCCACTGTGTGTATATACCACATTTTCTTTATCCAGTTCACCACTGACGGATACTTACATTGATTCCTAAGTGAATAGTGCTGTGATAAACATATGAGGGTAGATATCTCTTGTTATAATTATATCTTTTCCTTTGAGTAGATATTCAGAAATGGGATTGCTGAATCATATTCTCTCTATTTTTAGTTCTTTGAAGAATCTCCATACTGGTTTCCATAGAGGCTGTGCTAATTTACATTCCCATTAAGAGTGTATGAGTTCCTTTTTCTCCACATCCTCACTAACATCTGTTATTTTTTGTCTTTTTTATAATAGCCATTGTGATTGGTGTAAGATGATATCTCATTGTGGTTTTAATTTGCATTTCTCTGATAATTAGTGATGTTGAGCATTTTTTATATGTTTGTTGCCCATTTGTTTGTTTTTATCCCACTTTTTAATGGAGTTAACTAATTTTTGTTGTTGTTGTTCTTGTTGGGTTGTTTGAAACCCTTGTGCATTGTCGATATTCGTCCTTTGTCAGATGAATCTTCTGCAAATATTTTCCCCATTCTGTAAAGTTATCTGTTCAATCTTTTGAGTATTTCTTTTTCTATGCAGAAGCTTTGTAGTTTAATTAAGTCCTATATGTTTATTTTTATTTTTGTTGTCTGTGCTTTTGATGTCTTAGTCACAAATTCTATGCCTAGACCAATGTCCAGAAGAGTTTTCCCTAGGTTTTCCTCTAGAAGTTTTATAGTTTCAGGTCTTACATTGAAGTCTTTAATTTATCTTGAGTTGGGTGCAGTTTCATTCTTCTGCATATGGCAATCCAATTTTCCCAGCATCATCTATTATAAAGGGTATCCATTTCCCAGTATATATGTTCTTGTTCACTTTGTCAAAGATCAGTTGGCTGTAAAAAATGTGACTTTATTTCTGTGTTCTCTATTCTGTTCTTTTGATCTATGTATCCATTTTTATACTAGTACCATACTGTTTTGGTTACTATAGCCTGGTAGAATAATTTGAAGTCAGGCAATGTGATGCCTCCAGCTTTGTTTGTTTGGTTTATTTTTCCCCCTCAAGATTGCTTTGCATATTGAGGCTTTTTTATGATTTGATATGAACTTCAGAATTATTTTTTCTAATACTGTGAAAATGACATTAATATTTTGATAGGGATTGCATTGAATTTTTAAATTGCTTTAGGCAGTATGGTCATTTTAACTACATTAATTCTTCCAATCCATGAGCATGGGATAGTTTTCCACCTGTTTGTGTCATCTACAATTTCTTCCATCAGTGTTTTGTAGTTTCCCTGTACACATCTTTTACCTCCTTGGTTAAATATATTCCTAAGTATTTTATTTATTTATTTATTGTAGCTATTGTAGATGGAATTGCTCTCTTGATCTGATGCTTGACTAGATCACTATTACTGTATAGAAATACTACTGATTTCTGTATATTGGTTTTGTGTCCTGAAACTATTGAATTCATTTATCAAATCTAAGAGTCTTTTGGTGGACTTCTTTAGGGTTTTCTAGAAATAAGATCAAATAATCAGTAAGCAGGGACAATGTGACTTCTCCTTTTCCAATTTGAATGCCTTTTATTTTTTTCTCTTGCCTAACTGCTCTGGCCAGGACTTCCAGTGATATGTTGAATGGAATTGGTGAAAGTGGGCATCCTTGTCTTGTTTTTGTTCTTAGGGGGAAAGCTTTCAACTTTCCCTCATTAAGTATGATATTGACTGTCAGTTTGTCATATATGGCCTTTATTATTTTGAGGTATGTTCCTTTCATGCCTAGTTTTGTTGAGGATTTTTAATGTGAAGCGATGCTGAACTTTATCAAATGTTTTTTCTGCATCTATCAAAATGATCATATGGCTTGTTCTTAATTCTGTTTATGTTATATATTACATTTATTGATTTGCATATGTTGAATCATCCTTGCATCCCTGATATAAACCTATTTGATCATGCTGTATTATCTTTTTGATGTAGTGTTTGATTTAATTTGTTAGTATTTTCTTGAGGATTTATGTGTCTATGTTCATTAGGGATTTTTTTCTGCAATTTTTTTAAACTAAAAATTTTTTTTAAATGAATGAAAATGAAAGCACAACATACCAAAACCTGAGGGATGCAGGCAGAGCAGTACTAACAGGAAAGTTAATAGCATTAAATGCCTACATCAAATAGTAGAAAGATCACAAATGAGCAACCTGACTTTTCATATCAAGGAACTAGAAAAACAAGAACAAACCAAACCGAAAGTTAGCAGAAGAAAAGAAATAACAAAGATCAGAACAGATCTGAATCAAATAGAGACCAAAATACAATAGAAAGGATCAACAAAATGAAAAAATATAGTTCTTGAAAAAGACAAGCAAAATTGATCAACCACTATCTAGACTAAACAAAAAGGGAGATCATCCAAATAAACAAAATCAGAAATGAAAAAGGAGACATTTCCATTAATGCCATAGAAATACAAAAGATCATCAGAGACAATTATGAACAACTATACACTCACAAACTAGAAAACCTAGAGGAAATGAATACAGTCCTGGAAACACAACCTCCTGAGAGTGAACGAGGAAGAAATAGAACTCCTGAACAGACCTATAATGAGGAGGGAACTTGAATCAGTAATAAAAAAATCTCTTAACAACAACAACAAAAAAAATCACAGAACTAGATGAATTCACAACAAAATTCTACCAAACATACAAAAAAGAATTAACACCAGTTTTCCTGAATCTGTTTCAAAAAATTGAGGCTTCTACAAAGCTAGTGTCACCTTGATACCAAAACCAGGAAAAGAACAACATGTTGGAACAGTTTGAAGATAAAAACATCAATTAAAGGTTGCCATATGTTATTATATTTTACAGATTGAAAAATTATGGACAAACTTATATTTATTTCTAATAATGTCTAGAATATAGTAAGTGCTGTATAAATATAGAGTTGAAAATGAGCTTCAAGCTTTACATATAAAAATGTATCTATCATTCCTTAAATTGTTTTCTTGTCCCTCTCTCAGTTCATTGCCCTATTTTACTTATTCTCCACTCTCTCCTGTTTCTGAATATCTTCTACCACCACTAATAAGTGAACTAACCACAAAAATAATTTTATTAATTTTCTCTTAAGGTTGGAATTCTACTCTAACATCAGTTTCCTTTGGAAACCTTTTGCCCCTATTCCATTTTTAAAATGACTCAAAATAAAGTTTCACCTTCGTCAATGCACAGACTTCCTATTTAAATCGATTATGAAACATCTTTCTTCCCTGAACCTGAAAAAGAAAACATTCTACAAATAAAGGAGTTATCCACTGGAGTCAATTACACCTGGGGTAGCCATATTTAGCAAGTAGAAATACAGGACACTCAATTAAATTTGAATGTGAGATAAACAATGATTTTTTTTAGTGTAAGTGTGGCCCATGCAATATTCTTAGGCCAAAAAAATATTTGTTGTTTATCTGAGATTCTAAATTAACTGGACATCTGTCTTTAATCTGGCAACCCCAAATAGAAATGAAAAAAATTTGTTAAATTACTTTAAAATTAATTGAATTCTATTGTATAAACACATATATTTCTAAAGAATATAATTCTATATTAAACAGGTGTCATTTTTGTCTAATTTAAGTTTTTACATGAGTATTATCACAGTTTTGTTTTATCATTGATGCAAGAAAATTCATTTTTCTGTTATTTCTCTTCTTACAAAAAATTCATAATTTTAAAAAATTATATTATGTATTATACCAAAACTCATTCTGGTTTTTTTAATAATGGAAAGTAAAAGGCCAACCAAAAAAATATTATCGCACAATGTGAAAATGAGACATGAGGCTAGAATTCTGCTTTTTCTGTGTTAAAGTAATTTAGTGAAAATGTAAAGAGATATTTCATGAATAGCACTTTGTTCAGAAGTCTATTTTGATAGAGCAGGTATATAATACCATTAATCACCTCAATAATGTTATAACACAGGCTTTCCAGGTCAACTTCCTTGATTTAAGTAACATAATTTAAAAGACTACTTGACTATCAACTAGCGCTTTAAAAAACATTATTTTGATTAGCAAAACTGGAGAAATAATTCTCAGGACTTTCACAAATGCTTATTCACATTCCAAGTGGGTTTTGGGGTTTCCTATTTTCATTTGGTCTTGGAGAAAATTTAATAGAATTTTTTTCTAAGTCCAAGCAAGGAGTTTGACATTTGCATGTCTCTGGTTATCCTATAATAGAAAGACCATCTATGTCATATTATCCTAGAAAGAATCAGAGAAATGTAGGCCCCTAAATATGATTATGAGATACCAGCAAAGTCCCCAGCTCCACAACAGCTGTGCCATCTCCTCTACTGGTTACATCCTTCGTTTCCCTCCCCTCGCCCCCACCACACCCCCAAGTATGAAATTGTGGAACCACTCCAGAAGACAGAGAACAAACGTATATGTACCCATATGTATCCATGCCTTACTGTTGATATCCAAAGTTAACATATGACCACGTAACAGTAGTGGGAAGTGATGGCCATCAGCTTTCTCATTATTCACTCCGTAACTTAGCATATTCTGCTACTTATAAGGGTGAGCCAAAAGTGTCCATGGATGAAAGTAAGAAAGGAAGGTATTCCAACAGTTTGGAGCTCTTAAAAGAACAGGGGAGAAAGGGAAAGGCCTCAACTGACCGCTGAAGTGTGGCGTTATGGGCACATGGAGTCACCATTAACCAGTGCAGAAGATTTGAATTAGCTCGGCCCCCACAAACATCAGAACTCTTAGTTAATCTAAGGGCATGTCTTACTACTTAACTCTCTTTCAACTCCAACCTGTCATTTTCCCCAGGCCTTTCTGTTCTTGATCCTCTTCTAAACTTTTTATCTACTATATTTGCTATGTGGAGAAAATGAGCATAGAACCATGCTAAAACTATTCCTTACTGAGGTCACTGAGATCACATCACCAGTGAATGAGCCAGAGTTTTGAAATGGAAACCTACACCTGCCTGATCCAAAGCAAGTACATTGTCTATTACACTCTGCCAGAGAAGGGGAAGGTAAGGAATGAAAACATTGTGGAAGGAATGAATTCTGACATACCATATGTCTCTAGAATATTAATTGAAATACATTGATTCAGTTTACATTTATCAAGCACCTAGCCAGCCTTCAATTATATTAGTATTAGGCTAAATTCTTGAGAAAACCTATATACATTAATTAATTATAGGGGGGCAATACTTATAAAGTCATGATTTAGCTTTCCTTTCTACATAGGTGTTTCTCTTTATACTATATTTCATGATCTTTTTTTACCTCTACTCATTCTCTTCAATACATATATATATACACATATATTGGTAATAGTTCCATAATAAAAATATACACTGCTCTGTTTCCATTTATCTTTGAATCATTCTAGATAAAACTATTTTTCAATATATATATGGACTGTTACTAAAAATATAGTAATATTTCAGGGTCCTCTGTTTTCTTCATAAAGATCTTTAAATCCTGTTTCTGAGAAATACACCCTTAAATATAGTATCTTCATCAGAAAACTGAAGCCCTATCCTCTGAATACAACTAGACTTTCCCCCCAAAATACCCACGCCTTACTTGAAAGTGCCTCAGTCATTCCTGCATGTAACCTTGACCAAGTTTCTTCACATTGGTAGGCAACAAGTAACTGTTGCTACTTTGCAACCTTTTAGTGTTAAATGTATCTCTTTAATTTCAGGTTTATGTAATTGACTTGGAAACCTTTAATTTTTCCATTCTTTTGCCCAGTTACACTACATGTGCTTGATCTTCTGGTCTGCTTTGTCTAAAACAAACAGCTATCTACCCTCTTAAATTTAACCATCTCAGTGGTTACATGGTACATATATTTCAACCAACTTTTCTTTCATTTCTGTCTTGCTTGAGTCTACTCTTTGATCTATCTTTTTTTTTTCCTCCTTTTGAGATTTTTTTCCTGAAAGAAATGTTTTTCAAAGGCCACCTCTAATAGCTTTCTGGAATTTCAATATAAGTCAATAAGAATCATGATGGGCTTCAGCTTAAGACTGCTTTTCTCAACAGAAATCTAATCCTTGATGAACATTAGGGTTGTTCCACTTTTTGACTATACACATAACATTTAATTGAAAAATGTAAAGGATTGTTATTATGTACATTGTTTGATTCTGTAAGTTCACATGTTAAACAATAATTAGAAAAAAAGAAATCTAACCCTTGGCTTGGTAGTATTACTACCTCATCTAGTTAGCATTGGCAAATAATTTGTTTCAATATTTTAAGAAGTGGAATATTTTGTATTCTTGTTCATCTATAAGTACTAAATATTCAGTTTCGGACAATTTGACACATTACCATATGTCTTTTTTTCCAGAATTCATATTATTCGTCCGTAATGTAGTTGCTATCTAGCCTTAGAGTTAAATGGATAGCATGAATTAACAAACCCACCAAAGTTTCCTTTTTTTCAAAAAATACCTTTATTAAGATAAAACCACCTGCTACAATTCACCTATTTGAAGTGATACATATGTTAATTCACTCAATGTAGCAATTCCATAGTGTATACATACTTCAACACATTATGTACAGTGAGCTGATTTCCCAAAATATATTACCACTCAGTAGTTTTCCCCCAATAAAATTTTAGGAAGAAAAAAAAAACATATTAATTGAAAGACACATGCACACGTATAAGCACATATACATCATTGTTTAAAGTTGCATGCATTCATAGAAAAAAGAATTTACATTGCATCTAAAACAATGGATCTGCGAATGGAAGTATAAAAAAATTATGTACATGATAAATACATGCAATTTTTATGTTGATTTTTTGAAAAATCTCCAACTCAATGATTTTTAGTATATCCACAGATATGTGTAACCATCACAACGGTCAATTTTAGAACATTGGATCTTCTCAAAAAGAAACTTTTACCCTTTAGCTATTATCCCACTCATTCCCTCATCATTCACTCCCCACTTTCAGCTCTGTGCAACCACTAATTCATTTTCTGTCTATAGATTTCCTTGTTCTGGACTTTCTTATGAATGGAATCATATACTATCTGGAATTTAGTGGCAGGCATCTTTTACTAAAGATATTATTTTCAAGGTTTATTCAAATTGGCAAATGTATCAGTGCTTCATGTCTGTCTATTGCCAAAAAAAAATACTTCATTGTATGGATATACCATTTTGTTTATCCATCTGTCTGTTGATGGACATTTGGATTGCTTCCATCTTTTGTCTATTATGAATAATGCTCCTATAAGCATTGTTGTATAAGTTTTAGTGTGGACATATGTTTCCATTTCTCCTGTATACATATCTATGAGTAGAATTGTTGGGTCATATGGTAACTCTATGTTTAATTGTTTGAGGAACTGTCAGACTGTTTTCCAAAGCAGCTGTACTATTTTTCATTTCTACCGGCAGTGTGTAAGGGTTCTGATTTCTCCATATTCTCATTGACACTAGTTACTATCTTTGTGATTCTAGCCATCCTAGTATACATGGTGTGGCATCTCATTGTGGTTTTGATTCACATTCCCTTGCTAACTAGTGAAGTTGAGCATCACTCATGGGCTTATTGGCCATTTAGCTCTCTTCCTTGGAGAAGTGTCTATTTACATCTTTTGCCCATTTTTTAGTCTTTTTATTACTACTCTATAAGAGTTATATAACAGTTATATATATATATAATATATATATATTTTCTAGATACAAGTCCCTTAACAAATATATGTTGTGCAAATAGTTCTCCCATTCTGTGGGTCATCCATTCACTTTCTTGATAAGATCCTGTGAAGCACAAAAGTTTTTAGTTTTGATGAAGTTCAATTTATCTTTTCTTTTCTTTTGCTCACACTTTTTTGTGTTTCATATCTAAGAACCCTTGGCCAACTCAAAATATCGAAGATTTACTCTTGTGCTTTCTTCAAAAAATGTTTATAGTTTTTATAGTTTTAGCTCTTACATTTAGGTTTTGGATCCATTTTGAGTTCATTTTTGTATGTGGTACGAAGGGTCTAATTTCATTCTTTTGCATGTGGATATCCCTGCACCATTTGTTGAAAAGGCTATTTTTCTCTATTGAATGGTTTTAACACCCTTGTCAAAAATCAGTTGGCCATAGATATATGAGTTTATTTCCAAACTCTCAATTCTATTCCATTGATCTCTGTACCTAACCTGTGCCAGTTCTACATTGTCTTGATTACTGTTACTTTGTAGTAAGTTTTAATATTGGGAAGTGTGAGTCTTCACAGCTTGTTCTTATTTTCCTGGATTATATTGTCTAGTCTTCATCTCTTGCAATTTCCTGTGAGTTTTAGAACCAGTTTATCAGTTTCTGCAGTTGAGATTCTGATAAGGATTATTTTGAATCTGTAGATCAGTTTAGGGAATATCCATTTTAAAAACACTGCCTTCTGATCCATGATCTGTACTTTACAGTCTTTGCCAACTGTAATTCCTTTGTAGATTTTTTTTTTCCAATTTGTTAGTACAAATATGCCTGGCATGTCATATTATAAAAGCACAGGAATATTTCATTTCAATGAAATGAAATAATGACATATTTTTTCTCTTCACGGCTGACATATAAGGGGATTGATTTATAAATTTCCCTATTTCAGGGTGTAAAGACATCAACTTCCAAGCAAAGTGCTACCTATAAAAATTTTCCCCTTATTCAGAAAATTTTATATGCCAAGATGCTTTTGTGTTGGATTTTTCGTTGTCTGTATACATCGGCAACCAAAATCAACAAGTGTCTATGTGCTAACTCACATTGTTCCTGCATTTCAGCACGTTCTTGTCCATTTGTGTTATGGCTGCACATATGTAAGTTGCCATAGAAATTGGATTGCGACTGCATTTGAAAACCATTGTTCGGGTTATGTTTCATAGGGCTGACTATTTTAAAGTATTCTGTGGTTTTTGCATATTCCCAAACTCCGCAAAGCTCTCTTATCCCTATGTAAATCTCTCATGTGTTCAATTTTATATTGTGCTAGATTTAATAATTTGGTGTCATATGCCAATACCTGCAGAAATAAAACTGGAAATTATGGCTTTCAAGTTTCCATTGTTCATCCATGAATTTAATATGCAGTTGGGTTTCTCAATTGAATTATAATTCTGAAAGAATTATAGCATGCCCACTTTTTTCATCAACTTGACATGAGTTTGAAATTATATGTACTACTTTCTAGCCTTCCATAGATGGTCTGAAACACACCAAAGAAATCAGAAGGAAAATCATGATGGTTTTACACAGTGTCCAAGTTTATATTATAGCTGATGGCATGTGCAAAATTAGTAGTTTGATAACTAAGTAAGAATCAATCCGCATCTCATGTATTTACATACAGTAATTCTCAATGAGAAATCCTAAGTGGTAACTTAAACTTTTGTGGCAAGCAACTTTTGTGGCAAGGAGCCAAATTCTTCTCTAAAATATGCACAAGTATTCTTGCCTTCAGCAAGCATAAATCTTATACTAAGTGGAACATTCTCCCTTCTCCCTTTCTGTGAAAATGCTACAAACAGTAACTTTTCCACACTTATAACATATTATATTATATTACATATATTTATATGTATATTTTATTATCAATTTATTATATAATTTTTCAGCACTTATAATTTTCAACACTTAAGTGCTGAAAAATTATATAATAAATGGATAATAAAATTGAGATATATATAGAGAGAGAATAGAAAGGCTAGATGTAAATAATGATGAGGGCCAATTCTTATGTCACATAAAACGAATGTGAAAAAGAAACCAGATGAAATGACTGATTTTTTATTTTTTTTATTTTTTTGGAAGCTTATCTTTAAAGGATTACATCTTGGTTGTTTGAGATATTTTCTTCTACTCTGACTTGAAAACAGTTTCAAACAGTTGTTTCATTTAATTTTAGCCTTAACAACTATGTCGTTGCTGATAAAACATGAATGTAAACTGTGGTTTTCCTATTACATTATCTAAGTAAATACAAGTTACAAAATCCACTTACGTACAGGGAGTGGATAAACTCAGGCAAGTTTTGATCTAATCTACAGTTCTTTGCTTTTTTTAAATGTCTGTGACAATGATCATTTTAACTGCTCAGGTTACTTCTTTTGACTCTTCTGACTACCCTTGAGTAACTATTTCAATGTGATAAACAATTTAAGCACAATCCTTTCAGACACTAGTCCTGTACTTTTCATTGTAAATGTTGATCTTATAGAAAGTAGCTCATATTTCAATTCCAAATGATGAATCAAAGTAGAGAAATTTAATTTTTATTATTGATAAAGAAAAGAGTAAATGAATAATGAAATGTATTCATACCTCAAATGTTGGAGCATATATTCTAGTAAATTTCTGTTTTATTGCATGAAGTAAGTAATTGCACACAATATTTAGTGGTTCCATGATAATATGGGCATTTAATCCAGAGCATTAAAATCCACTCAATTTCCTGGTCTGTGGGGTGGGAATGGTGATGACTCCAAAATCCTTGGATCATGATGAGTAGCAGACAATCTAATACACAAAAAGTGCACTCTGTTTACTTGAAATATTATACCATGTGATGTGGTCTTATTAGAAAAAATAACTCTATAATTTTAGAATATGCTTGGTAACAAATCCTTATAGAACTAAACAGGCTGAGAAATTTTGCTACAACTCTACAACACAAAAGCAATTTTGAAATTCGTGAAAGAGGGAAATGATGCTTTAAAAAATAGACATTTTATCTGATAAGAAATGGTAAAAAAAATTAACCTTATCTGCAAGTTTTCAAGAAGACATGCAGAGACCATAAAATGAGAATGTTCTTTTCTAGCCAAATATCAGCATCTGAATTAGTACACCACCCCATACGTTTGTTGCATAAAATTCTTTTCTTTTCAGTCTAAATCTCATTTTTACTGATATTTCCCTGCTTCTTGCTACCTATTTCAGCTCTAGAAATGATCTAAGTAATGATCCTTCATTGAGCCCTACTGTATACTGGACACCATTGAAGAAGTCATTGACTTTCTTAAGAAACCAAAAATACACAGTCCAAAAAATATAATGCAGTGTGCAAAAATCTACACATATACAAAGAACAGAAAGAAGCAGTCAAATCCTACTGGGAGGGTCAAAGAAAGTGACCTGGTTCTGTTGCAATAACAACCCCAAAATCTTAGTGCCTTAATCCATAAATAAGTTTTCTCTCTCACACACGATGCATTCAACTCAAGTAGGGTCATTGCTCAGGAATCCAGAATAGAAAAGCCTCCACCCTCCTATAGCTGCCTCATCTAGAACAAAAGGTTCCACATTCACCATGGCAGGGGAAGAGTCTACACTATTTCAGCTCATAACTCACTGGCCAAAACCAGTCAAAGTTGCCACCCTGATCGACTCCCCATCCATCCCCCACTGCAAGGTGGATGAGAAATATGGACAAATATATTTAATGCTAAAAATGGTAAATTTTATGGCCTTTACCAGAGAATACTTCACAAAGGAGATGAAATTTAAGCCGGGCTTTAAAGGTTGAGTCAAATTTTGACAAATGGAATTGCGAGTAAAGCTCAATAGAGGTCAAGAAAAGCACAAAGGCAAGAAAACCTCATAGTATATGACAGAGAAATGTTCATTATTTTCTCTGTTGCTGAGATTAATAGTTATTCTTCAAACTTCTGTTCTTCTCTTTTTCTGTAATAATAGAAGCTTTAGCTGGGCATAGGTTAACCTATTTACAGACTTCATTGTGTGGCCTGTTTTGTATTTAGGTATCACAATAGGAGTAGGTTCTTACTTTTGAAATTAGAAAAAAATGTGCAACTTGTGGCATGTCCTTATAAAGGAAAGAAATTTGCCTTCCTCTTCTCTTTTTTTCCCATCACACTGGCCTACAGACACTTTGGGAAGGTATTTCTGTTACCTGTATGAGAATAAACTCTAGCAATGACAGAGCAAGAATATGGAAAGGTCTAGAATCCCTAATACTACTGAGCTGTCATACCCTTCCTGACTAGTTACCAAGAGAGAGAAATTAGCTTCTATCTTGTTTTAGTCATACTCTTTTTGGGATCACTTTTTATAGCAGGCAAGCCCATACTCTCATCTAGCCTCTTCAAGATAGTATCAGTTTTCTCTCTCTTTGTGATATCTTTTATAACTATAAAGATTTTTGCAATGAATGTACAATTATAAATTTAAAGCAATAATTGAAAAAAATAAATCTGCTTTGAGGTTGATTACTTTCCAGTATTAGAGTTGTGACTATTGCACATTTGATCTCAGAGATACTGCAGAGGCTTTTAAATCCCTATCCTATAGGAATGGTGTATATATAGTACAATGGCATAGCTTAAACAGAATAGCCATCATGCTTCAGTGGTATTGTGAGAGGCTCTGTTTGAAAACATACCTACATATCAGTGAGAGATGACTGCATTGCATGATAAAAAATGAAGAAAACATAAAATTATATTGGTGAGTGATAAGAGGGGAAGGGTAGCTGATAACTGAAGAAAATAAGCACCCCTTTCTCAGCAAACTTTTAGTGAATGCTGCAAGACAGGAGTCATAGGTTTCAAAGTAGATATGTATACTTCAGGTATATTCAAAATCTATTGTCCCACATTCTAGAAAAGCAGAGTAGGAAGTACAGAAATATCAGGGAACCCCAGCTGGAATTTGGCAGATGAAACAGAGATCCCCATGTATTTGACCTTTGAGAACCAATCAACGAACATAAAATTGGGAACACACACAAAAAATAAAATAAATAAAATAAAACAAAATTGGGAACATAACATTATAGGATTAAGTTAGGGGAGTTTCCAACTCCACTTACACTGCCTGAATGATATCTGTTTACATTAATTAAGCTTATTAATTGGATTATGTCAACCCTGTAATGTTCTTTGAGACCAATCACCTAGAAAATTTTATGAGACTATTCACTGACAAAAGTTCTACAAGTTCTGCAGCAATACTACATAAAGTGGTCACATTATGTAATTGTACATTTTTATGAGGATTAAGTGAACCATTCCATATACATCACTTAACTCTGTATCTAGCGTGTGTTATAAGTATTCAACAAACCTTTTTTAAGATCTGGATTATAAACCAGGTGTAGAGTTTGGAGCATCAGTGAAAACAGAAATAGGATCGTATAGAATTATACTATTTTCAGCAAATGAGGCCCAATGTTAGTTTAATAATGCTATTACAGCATATGTGTAAATCAATCTCTCATCTCAATATATTGCTTTTATCATTTTTCTCTAAAAAGTGATACCAAATATTAAATGATACCAAATATTTTTTATAATGTGTGTTTTAAACCCTCACTTTTTTATTTGCTGTAGAAAAACAATTTCATGATATCCCAAAGTAAATTATTACATAATGTGTCAAATTTAAATTTCAAACTTTTCACAGCACATTATACTCTTGTCCAATAAATAAAAATGCTGCAGAAAAAATATTAAGATACTCTCACTACAGAGAAGAAAAATATGTCAATATGTCATCTTAAGAAAGGTAGGTTCTGTATAATTATAATAAACCAGAGTATTAGTATTTTTTTAAAAAATGATGGCAATGTTATAGATGTATTGCATCATTTCTCTTTAGCTTTAATGTTCTCATGTAAAATAGGAATAATAAGTAATTCTATACCCTCAATCCCATTCCCATCACCTAGTTGTCACCACTACTCCCACTTACCCATGAGGTTGGTAGTGTGTGGATATAATAAGATTCTGTAATAAATTTAAAAAATAATAAATAAATGTTTTTCAAAGTTAAAAAAAGAAGAAAAAGAAGGGGCACTTTCCAGCACATAGTTTGACAATCGGCTAAAAGCACATTGGGATCTGAATAAGGGAAATAAAGCCCTCAAATTTATAAATTTTTGGATTGCACATACCTCCTAAACACACATTATGCTGCTTCTTTCAACTCACATGCAGAAGAGTCCACTCAAATCTTCTGCAGCTTCCCCATCCCTTTCCTTCCAGGGAAATCATGTGTATGATACTTTGCTAACATCTCTGACAACTTCACCCTGAGAAATATCATTTATGCAGGTAGATGCAATTCACTTCAATTCCCTTTCTCCTTTTATTGTGCCAACCCTTACCTCTAATTTCCTTAACACACACACACACACACACACACACACATACACACACACATGCACACAACTACGTTAGATGTGGGAGCTAAATAGCAACTTTGTAATGTAAGAGCTAATGATAGGCCTGCATCTTAATAAACGAAAACTACACGTTCTGAAGTAAAATTAAAGTAACAAAGAACCACTATATTTCACAAACCTCAGTGAACAAGCTATCTTCTCTCTGAAGAGCTTGTTAAGAAGCATATTCTTGGGCTTAGTTCAAGTGGTTCTAATTTATTCTCTCTAGTTAAGTTCTAAAATTTTGCATTATGAATAATCACCCTGATGATTCTGATGCAGGTGCCCAGAGGACACACTTGAGAAACACTATACTGAACTGTAAGTTTTCTGCAGGTGCAAATATCTTTACCTTTGCATCCCTAGAACGATGCCTAGAATTTAGAACATACTCAAAAAATGTTTGTTCTTGACCTTCCACTTGTTGCCCTATCAACAAGTGGAAATTTCGTTTCCCAACTGCTCAGGCCCAAATCTTTAAAGTCATCCCCGATTCCTCTCTTTTTTGCACACTCTGTATTCCATCCAGCAGCAAATCCTACCAGCACAAACTTCAGAATAATTTCTGAATCTTAGGACTTCTTACCACCTCCACCATTAGCACTCTACTGCAAGCCATCAGTACCCTCAGGCTCCAGCATCTCAGCTGGGCTTCCAGTTTGTACTCTTGCCCCCTGTATTAGCTTCCTGTGGCTGCTGCAATAAATTACCACAAAATTAGTGCCTTAAAGCAACATAAATGTAATCCCTTACAATTCTGGAACTTAGAAGTCCAAAATTAGTCTCACTGGACTAAAGACAGGAGGGTGGGTTCCTTCAGGAGGCACTTATGGGATAATCAATTTCTTTGTCTCTTACAGCTTCTGGAGGCTTCCAGCATTCCTTGGCTCATGACCTCGTCCTTGTATTGCTCCAACCTCTTCCTTCCACGGTCATGAAAACTACAACTCACTCTGACCTCCTGACTCCCTCTCATAAGGATTAGTGTGATTACTTCAGACAAATCCTGATAATTTAGGATAATCTCCCCATCTTAGAATCCTCAGTTTAATCACATCTGCAATGTACCCTTTACCATATAAGGTAATATGTACAAGCTCTGGAAATTGGAACATGGGCATCTTTTGGGGGAATCATTATTCAACCTACCACACTCCCCTTACAATCAATTATCATTAGAATTGCTAGAGTGAAAAATCAGACCATATCAATCTGGGCTCCAAATATTCCATTTGCTTCCCATTTTGCACAGCATGAAATATTAAGAGTTTACTGCAATCTAACAGCAATGTATGATCAGACCCTCCACAATCTCTCCAATATATCTACCTCCACAGACCCTTCATTCACTGTGTTTCAGCCACATTAGCTTCTTTGCTGTTCTTCAAATATACCAAACACACTTTTATCTCAGGGCTTTTGCACTTGCTCTTCCCTCTGCCTAGAATGTTCTACCTCCAAATAGCCACATGCCTGGCTTTCCAATTTTATTCAGGTTTATGATTAAATATCATCTAATTGCACTGTCTTCTGTGGGCATCCTATGGAAAATAGCAATCCTTACTCTCAATAACTTGCCCCTTATCCTGATTTGTTATTTTTCATAGCATTTTATGTCCATCTGAAGTAATATGTATTTGTTTGCTTGACATCTTCCCCCCACTTTGAGAACAGTGTTTTGTTCACTAGCTATTTCCCCAACACCTAAAACAGTGTCTGACACAGAGATATATACAAGTAGTATTTCTTAAATAATAAATGAACGAATGCATGTCAGATTAATGATTCTTAAACCAGTGTCTCTAGACACTCTCTTGAAATCTTCATTTTTTTGCTCTTTTCTCATTCTTCTTTTCTTAAACATGAAATGTCAAGATAACTTTCCATCTCTGCTTTACAGTAAAAGCAATATCATTTTCCAATGTTTTTATTGTAAATGCTTATCACAAGATGGACAAAACATTATAGGCTTGCTTAGATGACTATGGATACTGTTTCCACAGGAAAATATATTCCAAATTAAAAATAAGTGAATTCCCAATATTTTTTGAAATGTAGTCTCCTTATAAGTTTGTAATATTATTGACATATACCTGTTTGCAGAAAATTCATACCATGTGTATTTATAGTTTAATTAACTAGCATGTTTGAATTCATGGGAGGTTGCTCAAATGAACCAACTGTGTTGTGGTAATGATAACAATATTTAGAATTACTGTAACACTTTACCGACATTAATTACTGCTCACACTATCATTGCATTGTCATTTCTCCCTTGCAGATTTGGAACTTAGGGATAAGGAAGTGACTTGCCTAAATCACTGAGGAACCTGGTGTTGAGATTAGAACTCAACTATTCCTGGCTTGCAGAATGTGTGCTGCTACCACCAGGCCACACTCTTCTCTCCAGAGGAAAGATGTGTCGGCATGGAATTGTACAGAAGCAAACATGTGAAATGGAACAATTATATATCTATCTAGTGGGAAGGTCTAGAGAAGAATCTACCAGTACTGGCAGAAAGGCAAACCATATGACATCACCACTCTCTTTAGAAATCCCATTGACTACCCCCAGAAAATAAAGTTAAGGGAGATGAAAAATAATCTACACCATTTATTATAGAAAACATAGCCACTATAGAAAACATAGCCACCCCCATTCCCTAGACAAAAGTACACTAGAACTTCTTCATTTGATTTAACCTCTAATAATATGAATAATTATCTTATAACTTACTTTCTTATCTCTTGATTACTCTACAGATCCAGTGTGTATGAGCAAAATCTGATAAAATTCACTCATTTAATTTGAATATTTTATTTAAATAGAAAGAGTAGTTTAGCATTCTTTTTCATTAATGGAGTATGAAATATTTAAGAGCTAGAGTCTAACTTCAACTATTAAAATTATGCACAGGCATGCGTTTCTCCTTTATTAAGCAATGATTCTGTATACCTTTCCCCTTAGAAAACACCCTCACTTCTTTAAAAATAAGTTGGGCAAACATTGACTGTGAATGTGTTTTTGTTTTCCTAATGGAATATAAATGGGAGTTGTACACACAGATCAAGAACTATACACATATTATTATCTCCAAATAATTAATATTTGTGTATTATTTTCCTTGGGCTGGCTGTACATGAATACAGAGGCTCTGGTACTACTCATCACAAAATACAATGTTAGCTAGTTCCAGGGGTGTCTCTGTGAATACTGCCTGCCAGTGGTTGAAGGCACTAAGGAAGCACTCCTGCTGAGTCCCCTCCCGTCCTCCTCAGGGAGTATGTACTAATTCTATCTTCTCCTATTGGGAAAGCAGCCAAAGGCAGAAGCAGGAAGGACAGCACTGTAGTTCCTAGAGAGAGCAAGGTGCCAACAGTCAGGAATGGAGACGAAAAATCTGAATTTTATAAAATAAGGCTAACAGAAACAATAATTAGTACCTCAATCTTTCCATTATAGCCAAAGAGGGAAGTCTCCTTCCTGTGACTGGCAGACGGCGTAACAGTATCCAATTGCAGCTTTATGTTTGCATCACATCCTTGGAATAAAATGAAAAAAGGAAGCCACTTCAGCTTGAGCCCATTATTCGAAGTGAGGTGACACAAGACCGGAAGAATGGGCCCCACACGTACTCGCCATCAAATTGGTACTGACTGATTAATACTACGGTGCTCAAATGGTGGTGATGTTCACTAGGGATTCGGAGGGTGGAGGGTAGACCCACATCTGAGAGATGGGGTGAGCACTGTGGAGGGGAGGGGAATGCTTGAAATGTAGTTGGGGAAGGGAATTAGGGGTCTCAAAAAGGGGAAGGAAATCCCCTAAAATTGAGTTATGTGAATAGCTGTACAACTTGGTAAATTTACTAATAATCAT